>CM035108.1:34743237-34991160 GCA_020205505.1 Panax japonicus
GTTGCTGGAGTTTTGGGCATGTGGAGTTGTTAGATTTGGTGAACAACCATCCCTAAATGTCAAAACCTAAGAACTAGCTTCTTAAATGCCTAATATGGGCATTTTTGCCATTTCCCTTTTTTTCTAGAACATTGTCTTAGGTTTAGGGTTTAGATATTTTAATGTTTAGGTTTTAACATTTAACCCTTAAAGATTTAGCAACTAGGATTTCAAAATTTTCCAATTTTAGGATTTAGCAATTAGGGTTTATTACAAAAATAATAACTAAATTTTAGTTTCTAATATTTTGAAAAATTAACTTTGTTAATTAAAATAAGTTTGTAATTATCTAACACATGGGCCTTAGGGTTTAAAACCCTTAATCACAATTAACTTTGCTAATAAAGCAATTAGGGTTTATTCTTTTGGTAATTAGGATTACCAAATTACTATTAGGGTTTTTAATTACTAAATTAGGGTTTTAGTTTAGTAATTAGGGTTTAACAATTTAGGGTTTCTAAATTTAATTATTATAAACACCATACATGTTAATTAATCACATTATCGATACTCACCAACAATCTCAAACTCTAATTTCAAATTAGGGTTACTAATTATGGCAATTAGGGTTTCCAAAAAAATTTAATTAGAGTTTACCTAATTAATACATTAATACTCAACATAATTATACACTTGTAAAATTACGTTATACTCTAATTTGGATCTCAAATTAGGGTTTAACATCATTACTAGGGTTTGGGTCAAAATACACCGTAATTGACCATCTATTTTCTATACGTACATATCGTATATATACATAGCACTGAAAAATCAAAATATAATTAATATTATATTATTATTCTCATACCTTGACAATAATCCAAAATTAGAATTTGGATTCCATATCTGATTATTCTTTCATATTTAACCTTGATAATTAAGGTAAAATATTTAACTTAATAATCTGTACAAAAATTCATGTAATAAAATAATTATTATATTTATTCTAAAAATCACTTCATATATTATTTAAATAATATATGATTATATATACATGGAAAATAATTAATAAAAACATTTCTATCTTAAAATTAATTATTATAAGAATATACTTTACAATAATCAATAATTCTAAAATAAATTTACTTGTAAATATTCATGTAATAAATATATTTTTATTTACCACATAAATACATATACACATAATCTTGTACAAATCTTCATCCTTAAAATAAATTAAAAAAAAAATTTATACGCAAAATTTATGATTTATTTATATCGAAAATATCGGGTTGTCACAATATGTCTATGTGAATTGATCAGAACAAGGATTTAAGAACACGTTCTCAAAAAGGTCGCACGTGGCGCACACACACACACACACACACACACACACACACACACACACACACACACACACATATATATATATATATATATATATATATATCTGTGTGTGTGTGTGTGTGTGTGAATATGATGTTAGCAAGGACCAGGGGGTGGTGCTACGGTGCGAGCTTTAAGCTGGGCTTTGGCGCCGCGGCGCGGCTACACATAAAATGACTGTTTTTCCCCCTGTATGCTAAAAAACACCTGATAAGACCTGCATTGCATCGATTAAGCATAATAACACTATAATCATATAAAACTATATAAAATCTATGAATTTAGGCAACTATTTAAGTCATAAAGTATCTGATTCACGGGTATAAATCCCACTCATCAAATACCCCCAAAGTTAAGTTTGTACTTGTCCTCGAGCAAACTATCTAACACAAAAATAACAGTAGTAATTAAACACGCTAAAAGAATATAAAACTATATACTAGCATCATGGCTACGAATCTCAATCAAAGCTACTCCCAAAGAACAAGGCAAAAACAGGCATGAGTAAGGGTTCATACTATTTCAAGCATAAGACTGTATTCAATCCATTCTATGTGTGTGTGTGAAGACCAACCGTCCTGACTAATCATAGCTTAAATAAGTTTGCACAGTCGATCGATAATACTAATATGCACACTCCGTAACTTAAACATTCAATAAGCATTAAGAATAAGACACAAGTGCAATAAAGGATCAAAAGACTCTAGCATGAAGACACTAAAATATGACTCAGACAGTTCTTAATTACCTAAGGCTAATCAGAACTACCCATTAATGAGCTTTTGATCAGTGACTCCCAAGCCAGATGACTTTAGGGCACTAGGTGTAGAACACCCCTAAGAATCTAGTAACTCGAGCAACAAAGGCCACATAATCAACATAAGCCCAAATTAGACTTTACGAAAACCGAAAATTATAAGGCGTGTGCATTTTATGCTCCATCTCAATATTGGTCATGCGTTTATGGGTGAGTGCGTTTTACGTTCCATCTCGACCCACCGCAAGACTTTCGATATTTAATCTTCATTATCATTTTATTCTCTCTTTATATATATATATATATATATATATATATATATATATATATATATATATATATATATATATATATATATAAACATGGACAAATCCAAGATCTAAAACTGTATAAACGTCTAAGTCTTTTATTACCTTGTAAAAATGAAAGTTTATAAGAGTGAACAAAACTCTCAAAGAAATAAACACACAAACTAAATTCAAAAAATAACTAGTTAACACAGTTGGTCGGTGCTTGCTAGAAGGACAGATCAATAACAGTCTCAACTTATCAACTGAAAAACCCCTAGTACATACATGTTTGACATGACTCTACGAGAGACATTCTCATTTGGCGCTAGTCATAGCCATAATAAAAAAAATAATGATATATATAACACACTTTCTAAATAGCAGCTCAAAATAGGGTGAAAAGGCCATTCACATAGCACAAACATCTAAATCTGTATAAGCCCCAAAAAGATGGCTATAAACCACAATCATGCTAATGATAATCAAAGCATTAATAAATAAAACAAAAAAACAGTTCATGGCATCCATAATGATAAAAAAGCAAGCATAATCCGGTAGTTCAAAATGACTGCACCACAATACTGATAATAAAAACATAATAAAGTACTAAAGTATTCAACCTAACATGGCAGTAGAAAAATAAATAGATAATAGCCAAAAACACCCTCAAACTTAAAGTGAGCAATGCCCTCATTGCTTAAACATAATCAATCGATACAAGAGGGCTTCCCTGAAGATCGCTCACTCCATACTGGCTTCATCCTCGTCAGCTTCGTCCTCATCAGCTTCGACGGGCGGTGATGGTGGAGGGTATGGTGGAAGACAGGAGGCTCTGAGAACTGGTATGGCGTGAACTCAGCGTTCTCGCCACAATAGTCGGTGTAAATGCTCTGTATAGTATTTACCAGCTCAGCCTGGTACTGCATAGCAATGTCTTGCCTCTGAGCCACAGATGCAATGTGCCTCTGCTGCCTGCGAGCCTCGGCGTTGTGCTTTTGATGCAGCAGTGTGAGAGATGCCATAATGTCGGCCAGTAGCCCCTGTCCAGCTGGGCCTGCGTCTGGAGCGGCGTCTGGATGCTGCGAGGGCTCGGCCTCTGCTATAGGAGGTGGCACTATAGGTGGCCCATATCCCTCACCTCTGACATGAGACTCTGCCCCGTCCCACTCATAGTAGCGCTTGATGGTCAAGTGGTCAATGACTGTCATGGGTGGAGAGGCTATCTCTTCTGGCCCCCACTGAATACCTGCTTGCTTGCACAGCCGAGTGATAAACGAAGGATGTGGGAGTCCTGCAGCTATGTTGCTCTTGATTGCTATGATACCCACAAAATAGGTATACATCACCCATCTTGGGTCGCCAGAAAATACGCTACTAACAACTTCATTTATACAACTGTCTTGCAAAATACGACGACAAGTATACTATGAGTTTTAATACAAATGTATGTAACTCTCATGGTGCCTCGACCACAACCTTACAATGGTACGTTGCATAAAAGTACAGTCAAAAACTGTTTAAGAAATTAAAATCTTTGGGAAGTGCTCAAGAAAACCTTCGTACATAGGATGCCATGAATCTAAGTTATGATGGATATCATATGCCCAGAGAATTATCCTTGGTTAATCCAATAGACCCCAAAGAAAAATGAGAAGATTACTATCATGTTCCTTCCAATGGTGAGTCTTCTCTTGACATATAACTATCTCTACTGTCTCCAAGTGAAAATTATATTTCAAATAAACTCCAAGATCATATAGGTGGTGATCGTAGATATACTCAGCAAGTGGATGTGCACAATCCTGTCTTATAATAACACGAGGTTGTATGTCATTATACATCTTGTATGATAGTGGAAAAACACCCTTCCAAAGTTAGGTTCACCACACCCTATTCGGTTCACCAAAATTAAATATCAAATGACGTATACAATACGACACACTTATCTAAAATTCTCAATAAAATTATTTTCATACTATTTAGGGAGAACCTCAACAGCTATAAACCACCGTTCTATTCCCCTGTTATCCCCGCTTGACTCGGCAATACTCTTATTACCTGAAAGGAATTGTGAAGCAAAAAGGGTGAGCACAACTAGCCCAATAAAGAATATCATGACTAAAGATAATTAAATTATCAATAGCCTTCATCAATAATAAATTAGAAATTTAGAACATATGGTAGATAATAAAACTTTTCAATCATAGTTGCAGTGGAATGAGCAATCCATTAAAAGAGCCAGATAGACCATCAGGTCCATTATCTTCTCCATGTTAAAAGTCCACCAATAATGTTTTATCCTAGTAACATCAATCAACAATTCCTGTCCACAATTTTATGAATAATTTATAATTATAATTGTGATTCTGAATTCCTTTTCGCACCCAGGACGAAGATAATTTACATCACTTATCTTCACCTGAAACATCAAAAATTATGGTTATACCAAATCACAATTCCTGCTCATAATCATACTAATACATTCATCTTTGCACTACAACCAAAGATATACAACTGTATAACCAATAATCAATAGTTCAACTTTGAATTACAGGCCAAAGATATACAACTGTAAAACCAATAATGCTGAGACTCAGCTTAATAGTATCACGACCACGAATTATCCATGCACTACGGGCCAAGGATATTCGTGTTTTTTATTACGGTCATGATTATATCGAATAATCCCTGGTCATAATCATACCAAGTCCATCTATGCACTACGGGCCAAAGATGAGTTTTACCACATCATTTATAACATTACGGTCATGATTATACCGAATAATCCCTGGTCATAATTATACCAAGTCCATTTATGCACTACAGGCCACAGATGACTTTCAACACAACACAAGCATGAGAATGATGACAATGATATAAGCATTAATCAAACGAAAACAAGGATAAATATTAAAGACTTTGAATTTATCCAAATATTATCAATCACTTAATAAACTCATAATCTAATATTATTAATATTATAACAATATTTTAATCACTTCTTAAACTTATAAATAATTTATTTTAATTATTTACACTTTACCAAATAATGCATTTAATCATTCAAAAATGTCATACTCATAAGATTTCATCACCAATGATCAAATCCCTCATCAAAAATCTGCATATACCCTATATAGGATTTCCATGCCATAAGATCCTATTTTCCAACTTTGTTACTTCACATAACATATTTAACTCATTTACTCATAACTAGATCATTTTCATGAAAAATACCAAATCAATCCCAAAAATATTTCTTTTTTGGGATTTAGCAGAATATAGTCCCATATTGAACATATTTTTCTCAGAATTTTTAAAATTCATTTACTATTTTTCAAAAATCAATTTCTAATTAATTCCTTAAGAAATTAGCTACCTCAAGTTTAACTCAAGAAATTCCCAAATATTGGCAGGATCTTACACATGTTGACGTGATCTTCCAGTTTAAATTTCATGGTCATCGGAGTTATAGAACTCCGGTTATAGCATTTTTCGTCGAAAAAACCTAAATATTTAAATAGTCATAACTTGCTCATTTTAAGTCAGAATGAGCACATTTTTGGACAGAAGCTACTTTATACCATATATTTCAATGTCCCAAAAGTCCGGAATTTTTTTCATAAATTAAGTGGCCAAAAATGCCCTTTAAATTTCTGGGCAGTAGCTTTTTTATATTTTGCAGCTTTTAACTCCTTTGCTAAAATCAGTCCACTCAAAAATCTACAACACCTTTTCCAGTGATTCCACTTGGATAAGTTAGAAAAGTCATAGATCTAACTCTAGAACTTGACCATACTAAAAAATTTGAAATATAATAGGAGATATGGTCAATTGAATTTCATATTCTATTTTTACCAAAAATTTGATTTTCAACTCTTCGTGATTTCTAAGAAACTTACATGTTTTCACATAATAACCAACATAACTCATTATAACACTTACTAATACTACATATACCCATGATTTTCATTAGTCCAATGCTTTTATTATGACTTTCATCATAATCCACGTAGATAAATCATTTCCGCAATTTAATAAGGAATGAATACAAGGGATCATTCACCATGCATGTGGCAGTCCACATAGACAAGTTATTCCAACAGAATAATAAAGAATGGACTAACTGAAGAATTCACCATGTATGCGAAAGATCGCACAGACAGGTTATTCTCAACAGAATAATAAAGAACGGAACCAGGTCAGTCGTAATTCGCACCGACAGGATATTTCAACAGAATAATAAATAATGGAACCAGGTCTTGCGTAAATGCACAGACAGGATATTCTGACAGAATAATAAAGAATGGAATAATAGAAGAATTTCACCATGTATGCAGTACTTCGCATAGAAACGTTATTCCAACATAATAATAAGGAATAGAATAATAAAGGAATTTCACCATATATAGGGTAGTCCGCGTATACAGGTTATTCCATCAGAATAATAAAGAATGGAATAACAGAAGTTCTCTTCATGAATACGAATGAAATAATACCCTTATGAGTACAACAAATAATATTCCTTATCTTAGAACAAACTGGATATAGGAGTAGTGAAGTAGCAGAATACTTTTCTTCTTTCTCTTTATAGTTTCTCTCTCTAGAGTTTCAGTGAATTCGTAAGAAATAATGAAGGAATGAGCTTCTATTTATAGGAGAATGGACTGAATAGTAACTAATTTTTGAACGGTCCAGATTGATTTACTTTTAAACGGACGGTCCAGATTGGTTTACTATAAAATATTCTAATAAAATAAAATCTTTAAATAAAATATAATATATTCTATTTATAATCTAATAAAACGAATAATTTTATAAAAGTATTCTGTTTTATATAAAAAGATTTTACTATACAAATACTATGCAGGCACTATGCAAACACTATGCATAATAAAATATAATAAATTCTAATTATTGTTTAATAAAATAAATAATTTTATAAAAGTATTCTGTTTTATATAAAAAAAATTACTATGCAAAACACTATGCATAATAGAATATAATATATTCTATTTATAGTCTAATAAAATGAATAACTTTATAAAACTATTTTGTTTTATATAAAAAATTTTTTGTTTTATTACATTAATAATACTAATAAAATAAAACTTCATCATCATTATTATAATTCACACTATTAATCGACCAGGTCGTTCCTAGGAAAGAGTTGGCTTTCCAATAAGGATTTCTCCCTATTGGCGCGCAATTAGGTGACCAAACCTCTCCTTGGCAAAACTTCTAGACATCGTTAACATTGCAAATAATAATATTAATAACTTTGTTATCTCAATTATTGATTTAATAATATAAAAAATATCGACAATAATTGAATCAAATAACGTGAGATACTATGCAGCAATTACTGTAGCAATAATTGAACAAAACTAAGTGACTTCTCACGTAAGCATCAATAATCAATACCGTGTGCTACTATGCAACCACGCGTATTACTGTACTTTTACTACCGAGTAGTTCAACAGTTTTAACGGTAAAACTTCTGCCATTATTTTCATAAAAATATTTTTTTCGTTTTCTCAATCTGATAATAATTCCGTTGTGGGGTCCACCAATGATTGTGCCGTCGTACGAATATTCCCTGTTAAAACGATTATTCCCTGACCAATCGAATATTATATAACAACTTGCATACTTTATAAAATTTATAAATATTATCCACAACTATAATATTATATCAAATTCATTCCATAGTATTCAAAAACATATTTCGAGAAATTTAAATTTTTATTCATAAAATCTGGGGTCTCACAATCTCCCCTCCGTATGAAATTTCTCCCTCGAAATTTACGTACGTACCTGGTATTTCGAAGAGATGAGAATACCTTGCTTTCTTTTCGGATTGTACCATCCCGGTTATTTTCTCTGTATCATGATTTTTCCATTGCTCATCTCCTGTGTTTCAGATATCATTCTATAATATACTTCAAAACAAAGGTTAATTGACATATCATAATTTGTCAATTTATCAAGTAAATAATTTCAGCTTAGGTAAGTCACACACTAGCGACGTATATTACTCGTCTTTCCCCTCCTAGTTCTAGACTCATATTTCCGCCAGCGACCATATCTCTAAGCTCTGATACCAAATGTGACGCCCCCAAAATAGGTATACATCACCCATCTTGGGTCGCCAGAAAATACACTAATGACAACTTCATTTATACAACTGTAGTGCAAAATACGACGACAAAGATACTGTGAGTTTTAATACAAATGTATATAACTCTCATGGTGCCTCGACCACAACCTTACAATGGTACGTTACATAAAAGTATAGTCAAAAACTGTTTTAGAAATTAAAATCTTTGGGAAGTGCTCAAGAAAACCTTCGAACATAGGAGGCCATGAATCTAAGTTATGATAGATATCATATGTCCAGAGAATTATCCTTGGTTGACCCAATAGGCCCCAAAGAAAAACGAGAAGATTACTATCATGTTCCTTCCAATGGTGAGTCTTCTCTCGACATATAACTATCTCCACTGTCTCCAAATGAAAATTATATTTCAAACAAACTCCAAGATCATATAGGTGGTGCTCGTAGATATACTCAGCAAGTGGATGTGCACAACCCTGTCTTATGATAACACGAGGTTGTATGTCATAAGACATCTTGTATGATAGTGGCAAAACACCCTTCCAAAGTTAGGTTCACCACACCCTATTCGGTTCACCAAAATTAAATATCAAATGACGTATACAATACGACACACTTATCTAAAGTTCTCAATAAAATTATTTCCATACTATTTAGGGAGAACCTCAACAGCTATAAACCACCATTTTATTCCCCTGTTATCCCCGCTTGACTCGGCAACACTCTTATTACCTGAAAGGAATTATGAAGCAAAAAGGGTGAGCAAAACTATCCCAGTAAAGAATATCATGACTAAAGATAATTAAATTATCAATAGTCTTCATCAATAATAAATCAAAGATTTAGAACATATGGTAGAAGATAAAACTTTTCAACCATAGTTACAACGGAACGAACAATCCATTAAAAGAATCAAATAGACCATCAGGTCCATTATCTTCTCCATGTTAAATGTCCACCAATAATGTTTTATACCTGTAACAGCAATCAACAATTCCTGTCCACAATTATATGAATAACTCATAATAATAATTGTGATTCTGAATTCCTTTTCGTACCCAGGACGAAGATAATTTACATCACCTATCTTCACCTAAAACATCAAAAATCATGGTTATACCAAATCACAATTCCTGCTCATAATCATACTAATACATTCATCTTTGCACTACGACCAAATATATACAACTGTATAACTAATAATCAATAGTTCATCTTTGCACTACAGGCCAAAGTTATACAACTGTAAAACCAAGAATGCTGAGACTCAGCTTAATAGTATCACGACCACGAATTATACATGCACTACGGGCCAAGGATATTCGTGTTTTCCATTACGGTCATGAGTATACCGAATAATCCCTGGTCATAATCATACCAAGTCCATCTATGCACTACGGGCCAAAGATGAGTTTTACCACATCATTTATAACATTACAGCCACATATGACTTTCAACACAACACAAGCATAAGAATGATGACAATGATATAAGCATTAATCAAACAAAAACAAGGATAAATATTAAAGACTTTAAATTTATCCAAATATTATCAATTACTTAATAAACTCATAATCTAATATTATTAATATTATAACAATATTTTAATCAATTCTTAAACTTATAAATAATTTATTTCAATTGTTTACACTTTAACCAAATAATGCATTTAATCATTCAAAAATGCCATACTCATAAGATTTCGTCACCAATGATCAAATCCCTCATCAAAAATATGCATATACCCTATATAGGATTTTCAAGCCATAAAATCCTATTTTTCAACTTTGTTACTTCACATAACATATTTAACTCATTTACTCATAACTAGATCTTTTTCATGAAAAATACCAAATCAGTCCCAAAAATATTTCTTTTCTGGGATTTAGCAGAATATAGTCCCATATTAAACATATATTTTTCTCAGAATTTTTAAAATTCATTTACTATTTTTCAAAAATAAATTTCTAATTAATTCCTTAAAAATTAGCTACCTCAAGTTTAACTCAAGAAATTCCCAAATCTTGGTAGGATCTTACACATGTTAACATGATCTTCCAGTTTAAATTTCATGGTCATCAGAGTTATAGAACTCCTATTATAACATTTTTCGTCGAAAAAACCTAAATATTAAAATAGTCATAACTTGCTCATTTTAAGTCGGAATGAGCTCATTTTTGGACAAAATGTACTTTATACCATATACTTTTATGTCCCAAAAGTCCGGAATTTTTTTCATAAATTAAGTGGCCAAAAATGCCCTTTTAAATTTCTGGACAGTAGTTTTTAACTCCTTTGCTAAAATCAGTCCACACGAAAATCTACAACACCTTTTCCAGTGATTCCACTTGGATAAGTTAGAAAAGTCATAGATCTAACTCTAGAACTTGACCATACTAAAAAATTTGAAATATAATAGGAGATATGGTCAATTGAATTTCATGTTCTATTTTCACCAAAAATTTAATTTTTTAACTCTTCGTGATTTCTAAGAAACTTACATGTTTTCATATAATAACTAACATAACTCATCATAACAATTACTAATTCTACATATACCCAGGATTTTCATTAGTCCAATACTTTTATTATGACTTTCATCATAATCCACGTAAATAAATCATTTCCACAATTTAATAAGGAATGAATACCAAGGATAATTCACCATGCATGTGGTAGTCCACATAGACAGGTTATTCCAACAGAATAATAAAGAATGGAATAACTGAAGAATTCACCATGCATACGATAGATCGGGCAGACAGGTTATTCTCAACAGAATAATAAAGAACGGAACCAGTTCAGTCGTAATTCGCACCAACAGGACATTCCAACAGAATAATAAATAATTGAACCAGGTCATGCATAAATGTACAGACGGGATATTTCGACAGAATAATAAAGAATGGAATAATAATAGAAGAATTTCATCATGTATGCAGTACTTTGCATAGACATGTTATTCCAACATAATAACAAGAAATGGAATAATAGAAGAATTTCACCATGTATAGGATAGTCCGCGTATACAGGTTATTCCAGCAGAATAATAAAGAATGGAATAACAGAAGTTCTCTTCATGAATACGAAAGAAATAATATCCTTACGAGTACAACAAATAATATCTCTTACCTTAGAACAAACTGGATATATGAGTAGTAAAGTAGCAGAATATTTTTCTTCTTTCTCTCTATAGTTTCTCTCTCTAGAGTTTCACAGAATTCGTAAGAAATAATTAATGAATGAACTTTTGTTTATAGGAGAATGGACTGAATAGTAACTAATTCCTGAACGGTCCAGATTGATTTACTTTTAAACGGACGGTCCAGATTGATTTACTTTTAAACGGACGGTCCAGATTGGTTTACTATAAAATATTCTAATAAAACAAAATCTTTTAAATAAAATATAATATATTCTATTTATAATCTAATAAAACGAATAACTTTATAAAAGTATTCTGTTTTATATAAAAAGATTTTACTATGCAAACACTATGTAAATACTATGCATAATAAAATATAATAAATTCTAATTATTGTCTAATAAAATAAATAACTTTATAAAAGTATTATGTTTTATATAAAAAGATTTTACTATGCAAAATACTATGCATAATAGAATATAATATATTTTATTTATAGTCTAATAAAACGAATAACTTTATAAAAGTATTCTGTTTTATATAAAAAGCTTTTCTGTTTTATTACATTAATAATACTAATAAAATAAAACTTCATCATCATTATTAATATTCACACTATTAATCGACCAGGTCGTTCCTAGAAAAGAGTGGGCTTTCCAATAAGGATTTCTCCCTATTGGCGCGTAATTAGGTGACCAAATCTCTCCTTGGCAGAACTTCTAGACATAGTTAATATTGCAAATAATAATATTAATAACTTTGTTAACTCAATTATTGATTTAATAATATAAAAAATATCGACAATAATTTAATCAAATAACGTGAGATACTATGCAGCAATTACTATAGCAATAATTGAACAAAACTGAGTGACTTCTCACGTAAGCATCAATAATCAACACCGTGTGCTACTATGCAACCACGCGTATGAAAGTAGTATGCATACAAGCCAATCATGTTTGATGATAAAGCATATACTTTGTAACAATCTTATTCATTTATTAAAAAAGGTATTAATTTATTAAAGGCTTTTAATTATCTACATGATGTTGTTTTATAATGTGATAAACTCATAGTTTTAAGCAATGTTTTTAGAATAATGATGATGGTCATTCTAATGAGGTCTAAATTCTTAGAAAGCTTAAAACTAAAATAGTTCCCAATCGTTGGATTACTAAATTGGAGATTAGTGAATCCGGATAGATTGGTACATACGTTGCTTGCTCATTGGATGAGGATAATTGATCTCATGATCATTTGTGTAGAGACACTAAAGCAAGTATGTAGGTGCTTATTAGAGAATAAGTTCACTGAATGTAGCTCGCTAAGGAATACCTAATGGAGTTTTACTTACCTGTCAATAGGAATTCCTGTAGTGATAGTAGTACAAGTGATCCTTGGACTTCAGATCATCATAGTATCTTGTGTATGATGAGTTATACTTTGACTTATTTCTTAAGACCCTTAGGGTATATCAAAGGGTATGTTTGGGTATAATAAGTTGTACATGGAGATAATGCATGATCAATAAAGAATCTACCACTTCTAGTAAAAGAAGAGAAATGTTCTATGTGATTCGATAAATGACAACTCAGTAGTCCTTGGCCAAGGCAGAATAAAATTAGAAAGGAGTTTCTAATTTGTATTATTTGGAGTTGTGCATTTAAGAGTCGAAATACATATAATTAAATAAAATAAGACTTGACAGAAATTCCATGTCTTATATTTAATTGGGACATTGTATGGTGGAAGGATTGAATTGTACGGTAACTATTTACTCAAAGGTTCTTTTATGATTAATGTTGAAATCTATATTATCTGGAAAGTCGTTGATCGCTAGGGAGGCTTATCCCTATTGTAGAATAAATATTATTTATTTAAATAAATTATTAGTTTATTTAAAGAAGATTAGAATTGTTCTAATTGATTTATTCATAACCGGTTTAATATGGAGAACCTAAAGGGTCACACCATAAAAGGAAGAATAATTATTTAAGAAGTTAACGGCATAATCGTAATAATATGTTAAGTATATTTAATTTATTCTATGGTGATAGAATAAATTAAATAGCTTAATATTTATTATTTAATATTTTAAAAATATTAAATATAAATTAATAAAAAGAATCTTAATAATATTATTACAATTATTATTATTTAATTTCTAAAAGAGTTTGAGAATTAATTAATAAAAGTACTCTCAAATATCCTAATAGAATTAGGAGGCAAATTAATTAAAAGAGATTAATTAATTATTCCTAATATGATTGGGAGCCTAATTAATTAAAGGAATTTAATTAATTAAAATAAAACCCAATTTCTTAATTGTTAAGGAGGGTTGCCCATATCTATAAATATAAATAAGAGGAGTCTTATTATGGGTGAAGTGGTTGGCACTTTCACAACACGTGAATACATAATTCCAATAGTTGCGAGAGTACGCCTTTTTTATAGAGATAAAAAAATTAGGGTTTTGCCAAATACTCATCTTCTTGAATTCTTCTTCTTCCTTGGTGGATCACCTCTAGAGGCCAAATATTTGGGTGACTAACGTTGATCAAATGAAGGAACCAAACCCGGTGGATTCAAGTTGAACGCGAAAATGATTGGAGGTGAACTTGTACCTGAGGAAGCTCGGATCTTCAAGGGTATGATTCTTGTTCTTCCTTTTTCGTTTAATTAATAATTGTGCATAAAGGGTGATCCAGATTTATGGTTTGTAAAAATTTTAAACTCTAATTTTTACACGTTTCTGCTTATTTTATGCAATTTGATTGCGTTCATGAATATTACAAACCTAACAGTGGCATCAGAGTCAAACCTTTATGCGAATTATTAATTGTTTGATTTAATATATATGTTGATATGTGTTTAGAACAATTTAATTGAGCATAATTTTATTGTATAAAAAAAATCAAAAATCGTTAAACCTGTTATGATATTTCTGTGATTTGCGTGGCTGGCATACAGTTTATATATATAAGATACTTATGCATATTCTGGTGGAATCACGAAAGTTATATATGCTTAACAGGTTATATATATTGATTTACATGGTTAGTAACTTAGTATGTTAAGTTACTGCAACATGATTACATGGAATTATATTTATATATATATTTATAACGGTTTACTGAATCATGAATACTTAGTATGTTAATTCAGTTTAGTTATATTATATATATTTATAACGGATTAATTATATTATATATATATATATATATACTAGCTGGGTCCCGTGCCTCCGGCACTGTGTGGACAATATGATTTATCTCAAACTTTGAACGACCAAAATAATTTATTGAGTGAGCGGAAAATTTAAAGTCATTTGTATTTTATTAAATTATTATTAGATTATTAGATAGATAGATGTATTTTATTAGATAGATGTATGAACAGTGGGATTTATCCCAAACTTTGGACGGCCCAGATGATTTATTAAGTGAGCGGGAAATTCAAAATCATTCGTATTTTATTAGATAGATATAATATTTTAATTATTTTATAATTAAAATAAAAAGTTTATTTTAATCTTAAAATAAAAAGTTTATTTTAATTTTAAAATTAGAATTTCATGCTAACTAATTAGAGTTGGAATTGGATTCCATGATAACTAATTAGAGTTGAAATTGATCTTTCCTTAAATAAAGGAGTTTATTTAGATATGAAATAAAATTTCATATTATTCAAAATAAAGGAGTTTATTTGTGAATAGAAAAGAGAATCCTAATTTCCTTAAATAAAAGAGTTTATTTAGATATGAAATAAGATTTCATATTATTCAAAATAAAAGAGTTTATTTGTGAATAGGAAAGAGAATCCGTATTTCCTTTAATAAAGGAGTTTTTTTTACATGGAATTGGATTCCATAATTAATTAAAATAAAGGAGTTTATTTTGATTAAAGATTTTGATTAAAATAAAATAGTTTATTTTATTCAAAATTGGATAAATTAAAATAAAATAGTTTTATTTTGATTTAAATTTGGATTAAAATAAAGGAGTTTATTCTGATTCAAAATTAGATTTTATACTAATTAAATTTGCCCATTAAATGATATCAATATATATATATTAAATGTTTATTATTCATGAGATGAATGTTATTTATTGATACATATGGTGATTTGTATTATAATAAATGGGATTGATTATGGACTATTGACCAATGTGATTGGATTTTATTTTAGTTGGATGCATGAATGTATGAGTTTTATTAAATGGGGTATGCGTACCCCATCTTCTCTAATTTTTCTTAATATAAATTTTATCTCCCTCCTATGTACTTCCCCTTGACTGATGATCAAGGTTTCTATTTATTTTAAATAGTTTTGTAATAGGAATAGTTAGAATTAAATTTGAAGAATTGGAGATCAAGGAACAAGGAGCGCTTGAAGATCCGTTTGTAACGGAGCCCGAGTTTAAATGTAATAGTTATATTTAAATATTAATTCTTGCACCCCTAGAGTTTGACCTTTTTAGTTCACTTGGTGGCTCTAGTGAACCAAACTAGAGTAAAAGTCCGTAATAAATCCGGGTAGAATATAGTATCCTATATATGCATGCTTATACTATATATATATATATATATATATATATATATATATATATATATATATATATATATATATATATATATATATATATATTATATATTATGCAAACATGTTTCGCATGTTCATTAATATGACGCGTATTTTATATATATATGTGCATGCGCACTAAACAAGATGAGACAAATTAATAACAAACCACTCAAATTTTTTATATTAAGTCATAAGCGTTAAAAGATATTTGGAGTATTGAACGTCGCCTTCTAGCATGATAAAATTAATAAAGTATTAAATATTTAATATGAGTTTGTTGTGTCACCACAAGGCAAGTATTAAGTATTTAAGATGTTAATTTATCATATTTGATGCTTATAAAGAAAATTGAACAGTATTGTTTTGTTGTGTCACCACAAGGACGATATTTTTCTTTTTTTAATATATGGAGTGCTAGGTTGGACTTAACTTGGATCATTTTAGTTCGGATGTGCACACACTTGACCATTATGATTTAAGAGGCAAAATACAAGGAGTTACATAGTTGATGTAATTGACAAGAGTTGTCTACCTATTTATTTATATATAGTTTGTTGTGCACACACAAGGTTATATACATTTGAAATAGGATCCTTATTCTTACTAGCAAATCTTTAATTAGATTTTGCCGAACTATATAAGTGATGGTAATATAGTTTGAAGAAAATAGTGCGAGATACCAATTTAAAACAAGACCTAATTTATTTTGGTAATAATAAAAGAATGTATGTTAAAATGTTGTTAATTACAAATTTATTTACAGAATTTTACAATGTCTAAATTACTATCACTGCAAAACATATTAGATGTTATTTAACTTGACCGAATTAAACGGATTGGTTAAGGAATTTGAGAATAATTCTCATGGCTGAAAAGCTATCTTATGTCCTTAATACACCTATCCCTGCAATGGTTGTAGACAATGCCTCTGAGGAAGATGTTGCTTCTTTTAGAAAGTGGCAGGATGATATACAATTGGCTCAACGCATCATGGTCGCACCCATGAGTAACGAGCTTCAGCGTCAGCATGAAACTATGGATGCTCCTACTATATTCCTGTACATCAAGTAGTTGATGGTGAGGAAAGTAGGACTAATAGATATAAGATATCTAAGGAGCTCTTCCGATCTAAAATGACCGATGACACTACAGTATAGATAAAAGTCCTAAACATTATCAATTTGATTGATCAATTAGGACAACAGGTTTTGTCATGGATGGAGAGTTGAGCAAAGATTTGATCTTGCACTCACTCCCGGACTCCTTTCACAATTGTTGTGAATTTTTCATAGGAACAAGCTAGATATCAGCCTCGTTGATTTGCTTAACATGTTGAAAAATATTGAGAGTACTTTCCAACAAAGAAAGACCATGTCTTACTGGTAGGGGCCAAAGGATCTTCTGAAAAGAAGATCGATTCTAAGAAGTTAAATAGAAAGGGTAAAAATAAAGGATAATAAGAACAAAATTGATACGGATAGTGTAGTAGCCCCGAATCCGGGCCCCGAATCGCCGCGGACTCGGTATACTATTTCTATAACTATTTGCGGAAGATATAAACATAAATTGTTTATACAATACATTACACACTATTCCCCAAGGTCGAGTAACCTTAACTTATACACAATTTATCAATTATCTATTATACAACAATATATATCACAATATGCTAATACAACTAGCCGCACTTTATGTTCCAAGCTGAACTTGGCATTATCTTTTCTATCAATGATTCATTTATTTAAGAATCATTTCTATTCTCAATTCAAAATAAATCTTATTTATCTATACAATACTTCAAACTGTACATAGCTGCCAATTACATTTGATAAAACTATTAATCATAGATTTATACCATTTCTAATTAAAAAAAATATATTCATTTTGTGCATCGCTCAATCTTCATCATCCGTATAGCAAATAATATTGTCTAATATCATTAACCTGCAAAAAGTTTATGTTTGCAAGATTGAGCTCGACAGCCCAGCAAATTTAACAATCTATCAAGTTTCACATAGCACACAATTCTATATGCACTACATTTCCTTTAATATGCATATCTGCATGCAACATATATTCTTTACTAAACATATCCTACATGCATCAATAATTTCTTACAAAACATTAATTCATCCATTATACAGTTCTAATTTATCAAGTTACATCATACAACATGTAATCACATATTGATTGAGTTCTATAACCCAATTAACTTAGTCATATTTTGACTTTTAACAATTCATAGAGCATAATATGTAATTTAACACATAACATATTCCATCCACAAACATAATAGAACTGAAATACTTGTCTGCACCGTTGATTACCGCAACACAATTTATAACGCTTTACTCGAAGACCTAATATTAATAATATAGATCTCCAATATTAGAATAATATCATCACAGTATATTACTGTTATATTTATATCCACAGAATAACCTAAACACATTACCACATAACCCTTTCAGTCTTTACAGCACATAAGACTAGGTATCAAATCAAACTATTGTAGTCTGAGTTGAACCCGACACAATTCTAACATCCCGACGGTCTAGTCGGACTTTTATCGAGTTTAAGTTCAGTTAAACTCTGCCTAAACACTTAACAATTATCACAGATAATTTCTTCACAGTCAAAACATTTTTCCTAGACTCGTAATAATTTTCGGATAATTATTACCATTTATCAACACTTTTCAATCATTAAAACCGTATTTAAATAATTTAAATACCCCATAATACCTTAATCATTAATATTTATTTAATATAAAATATTAATGAAAATCATAACATAATATTATAATATTATAATATCACAAAGTATTTTTAATACTTTAAAATCATAATTATATGATTTTTAAACACTTAATTCCATTATCCGATAATTGCTATTAATATTAAAATATTAATATTTCCATGCCAAAATATCAAAAGTTATAATTTATAACTTAAAATATTTTTATAACACTTAAATCATTTTTATATGATTTATAAAGCATTAATTCTAATCTTCCATAATTTGTTTAATATATCTATTAAATAAACTAATTATCATTAATATTGATTAATTAATGAAATTCATTCCAAAATATTAAAAGTCATCAAAAATAACTTAAAATATTTTCTTTTATCATAATATTATTTTTCATGATTTTTCATGAATTAAAATCATTTTTAAATAATTTATTTAATATTATAATTAAATAAATAAATACCATTTACATTCCAAAAATACCAAATATTTTTGAAATATACTCAAAATAGTTAAAAACTATTTTTCAGACTTTAAAATAATTTTTCATAATTTATTTTGTATTTTTAATAATTAAAAACCGTTTTTTCTAATTTTTAATTAATTTCTGGAAAAATAATAAATAAACCGTCGCTAAAGGCCTATAGCGACACTTTCTGTCGCTATAGGTGTTCTTGAGTGTTCTTGATAGATGCGAGGGTTCCTAGTTTGACCGGTTTTATTTCTATGCTCCCAATGATTTTTGGACTGGAATTCGTGTTACAATTATAGTACTAACGCAATACTATAATCACCAACTTGTTTCATGGCCAAAAAATATCATATCCGAGAGATCTATGTCTCCAAAGTTACTGACAACACTGTTCTTCATTTTCTGGGTTTTCCAGAAAATGAAGAACAGATAAGGGTGTTAGGTTTAGGTCATTATAGTTTTCGTTCTGAGCTTTTTATGTGTGATGTTAAGGTTCAAATCTGTAGCATAGATGTTAGTGTACAAGTTTGTAACAACCGATCATCATAACAACAATTAATTCACAAGATTCAAGCTAGTCAAAGTACATGCTAAAAACTGCCTTTGAAGATTTCTGGGTTACCCAGAATCTTCATCCGGCGTGATGGTCAACGCCTGTTTGACCACGAATTTCTACAATTCAGCTACGGATCTGGTTGATCTAAAGCCTTTAATATGTAGCTTACACAACAGGCTACAAGTACAAACCAACAAATGGACCAAAACATTAACAAAAAGCAAGATCAGGGATGTTAAAAAGCTTGTCAGACTTTCTGGGTAAAAGTCTGGGCTACCCAGAAACAGAATTCGTGAGTGGTCAACGGTGTTTGACCGCTTGTAACTTTTAATCTAAATTTGATCTGGACTTGATTCAAGTCTCAGATCCAAGGGCTAACAACAAAGAACAGATCTACAACATTAACACACCTAAACATATAACACATATAGATCTAGAGGCCCTGACATTAGGCTGTCAGGTCTCATTTTTCCCACTTTTCCAGATTTCTAAAAATGCAAGATTCGTGCATGAAAGTGTTATGGATCTGGGATTTAACAACCCAGATCACTAAATGACACCTTAATACACTATTTTAACCAATCAATTACAACATTTTACAACAGATCATAAGATTTTCGAAATTAGGGTTTATACCTCTTTCTAACTTGATTTTTGATTTTTGATCTTTGATCTTGTTCTTGACTTGCTATAAACTGATCGTGGTTCATCTTCCCTCTCACTCACACTCTACATTTTCAAAATTGAGGAGAGAGAAGTGTTGGGAGAAAATGAAAATGCAAGAAACCTTTTTCTCTCTCCTTTAATCTTATAATAAGATATGATACATGGCATGTTGCTGATTTTGCTGCTGATCTAGGCCAAGTTGCTGGACATTATCACATGCTAGTCTAGGGTTTAGACTAGGGTTGTTCAACCACCCTTGATTTTGCAAGATTTGCAAGCTAAAAATAATAATACTAAAAAGGGCATTTTTGTCCTTTTCATTTATTTTCTAGGATTTGCAATTGATGAATCCCTTAATCTTTAGGGTTTGGATCATTTTAGAGTTTAGGTTTTAACCCTTAACTTTGCAAAAATTTAATTTCTAAAATTTCTGAATTTCGGTTATAAAAATAGAAAATTAATATGTCACAATTATAATTAGGATTTACTAATTATATTAAAATTCCTTAATCATACTTTCATTCTTGCTAATTAGGATTAGCATTTCATAATTACAATCGCTAATTACGCAATTAGGGTCAAAATGGTCATTAGGGTTTATAAACCGCTAATTAGGGTTTCTAATAGAAAAATTAATTTTCTAATTTAGAAATTAAATATCTTAATTAGATTAGGGTTTCTAATTTCTCATAAATTGAACTAATTAGGATTAGGGTTTCTTAATTAACATTGCTACTTTTAGCAATTAAATCCACAATTGAGCATTAGGGTTTTCTGACGGAACAATTAGGGTTTCATAAATTGGAAATTAGGGTTTGTTAATTAATTAAACATTACCCTAATTTAATACTCAATTAATAGAACTTAAGCATTAAAATTCTCCGTTATACTCTCAGATTAGGGTTTCATTTTATCAGTATCTGAAATTAGGATTTTCAGATCTGGTATTAGGGTTTTCAAATAATCAATTAAGATTTTAAATAATTCATTAGGGTTTTCCCTAATTAATTACGTTTAACCTTAAACATATCATTGCATTCCCAATCTAGGGTTTTCAATATCCGATTTAGGATTTCGTATTTCCCGAAACTGAAACTAGGGTTTTTAGAACCGATTTCTCGAATTTCTTATTAGATGTTAGGATTTTCTAACAGAACATGTCGTTCTTAATATATACTTAGGGTTTATCACAGATGTAATTTATCTGATCAACCCATGACCCTTAACCACGTTCTGAACACATCATTAACCATAAACACAAAACATATTCACATAAATCCTTAATCCTGAATAATTCACCTATATCCTTCACCGAATTTTGAAATCCTCAAAATTCAATCCCAATAACATTAAACGCATACACTTATTTTCTGTCTAGGTCTAATATTTGACCTTAAATCAATCATTTAAGATTTTAATAATTTGCCCAAATTCTCGGGTTGTCACAGATAGCAAAGGAGTTTGCTTCCACTGCAATAAGCCTGGACACTGGAAGGAAACTGCAAGAAGCATCTTGCAGAACCAAAGAAGCTTAGTGAAGTTTCGGTTACAAATACAAATTTGTTCATGATTGAAATAAATTTTTCTTTAAGTCAAGGTTCTACTTGGGTATTGGATACCGACTTTGTTTATCATAAATATAGATTTATGAAGGGACCAAACAGAAGTAGAAAGCTAAACAAATATAAGTAAACCTATGTGTGGGAAATGAAGCAAAGGTTGCTGCATTAGCCATAGGAACTTATAGCTTAGCAATGCCTACGGGCAAATCTATTAAGTTAATAAGTTGTTATTGTATTCCAGTTCTTGTTAGAAACATCACTTCTATTTTGTTGTTGGACAATAAAATCTTTTGTATTATATTTAAGAACAATTTTTGTTCTATTTATAATAATAATGTTTTGCATAGAACTGGAATGTTACTTAATGGATTTTGTATGCTTGACTTATGTGAAAATAATTTTACAAATTGAACAAACTAGTATAAGAAAAGGAGATGATCATTCAAAGAGGTGAATGTGTGTATTTGCTGAAATACAAGTGTGAATTATTTGAAAGGTTCAAAGAATTTAGAAGTGAAACAAATTGGCAAAGTATTAAGATTCTTTGATTAGATCAAGGAATAAATATTTGTGCAATAAGTTTCTAGATCATCTTAAATGGTTTTCTCACAATGGACGCCTCCTGATACGCAATAATTGATTGATGTATCTGAAAGGAAAATCATACTTTGTTGGACATGGTACAGTCCATAATGATTTTACCGACATTCCAGTATCCTTTTGGGATAATGTCATAGAAATGGCTGCATATCTACGAAAAAGGTAACCTCAAAATCCGGCCCCAAGACTCCATAAAAGTTATGGACAGGGAGGATTCCTAATCTTAAGTATGTTAAGAAAGGGGTAGTCCAACTTATGTGAAAAGGTTTCAAAGGATAAGCTTGGGACAAAATTTGACAAGTACAGATTTGTGGGACATCCTAAAGTAAGTTTAGAGCATATGTTCTATAATCCTACTTAGCAAAAGGTGTTTGTTGAGAAACATGTTGCCTTCTAAGATAAAGATGTTTATCATTGAAGGACTAGTGGGAGGATAATAGATCTTGAAGAGTTCAACAACCACAAAACACTATAAGTAAAATAAGAAGAACTTGTAGATAGACATATTGTACCACAACCGAATCGTAAATCTGGAATAGTACCGAAGATACCTGGGAGGTATAGATTCATCATGGATGATGATGATGAGGTACGCATCATAGAAGATGATGATCCACTTACATACACATCATAAATATTTTTGTCATTTTTTTAATCCGACAATAATTCCGTTGCGGGGTCCACCAATGATTGTACCGTCGCACAAATATTCCCTATTAAAATGATTATTCTCGACCAATCGAATATTATATAACAACTTGCATACTTTGCAAAATTTATAAATATTACCCACAACTATAACATTATATCAAATTCATTCAATAATATTCAAAAAAATATTTCGAAAAATTTAAATCTTTATTCATAAAATCTGGGGTCTTACAATTGCCTTCAGAATGGAGTCCTGAATAAGCACTCCAATATCCACATTAAGACACGTGACAATGGCGAACAGTAGAATCACCCTATCTTTCGTCACGTCACTCAGATGACGGGTTGGGATCATGTTGGCACATATGAAGCTGAACCACGCCTTCCTGTAGCAACTAAGTGCTGAAGCTGGGAAACTGGTCTTTTCCCCCGTGTAATCTTTTTTTCTTCCACACAGTCCCGGGCTTGCAGAGCCGCTGAATGATATCCTCGAGATCATAGCTGCGGAGTCCCGGCTCTAGATAGTCCCTGCCCTAATAATCGGGTGCCGTAAACAGCTCATTAATGGTTTGGCTTCCAAAATCCACTAACTTCCCCCGAACTTGGACAACAAGAGGACCATCGAGATTTGCGTTGGCATAAAACTCCCGAACCACTGGTACTATGGCCGATGCAGGTGGCTTTGTGAAGTGGATCCAATTGCATTCAAGGATCATAGTAGTTAGCTCAACATCCTTTTTGTTGGGCCTCAACCCCCACTTAGGAATCAGATTTTGCGCATAAAATGAGCTCTTGTACCTTTTCCAGTCCTCCTCATTCATAAACTTAGTGGTGTCCCAAGCCGTTGGTGGTGGCGCGATAGACGAAGACCCTCCGACACTGAGTCGCTGCCTCTTTGGTGCTCTGACAGAATTCACAGTTGGGTTAGCTCAAACTCAGTCCCTAAGCAGTGTCATTCTCTATAGAAATGACCCTTTAAGCAAAGCACATCAAATCCCCAATGAAATCCTAGTGATTCTAAGCCAAAATAGCCCCAAATCAGTTTACTTTTTGGTTCATGCAATTTATCGAACACCTAGAGTACACTCCTCAAAATCAACTTGGACAAACCTTGCTTAATAGAGCTCTAACTAGATTTTCGGCATTGGAAATCACACCAATAAGCAGCAAGAAAAACCCAAATCTAAACAATGAATCACCAATAATTTCTGATTTGACTGCAATAAATTTTTTTTACCTTAAATTGAAAAACCTTAGTTTGAGAACTGTGTGGGCTCGCACTCTGACAAGCAATTATTGATGGCTCTTGGATTGTTTTGGCGATCGTAGATGATAAGGGCTTTCGGTTGCTACTCGATCGATTGGCAAGGGTGTTTATGGGTTGTGAGGCGATGGTTCGGGCGCTTGCTGCCAAATTATGCAAAGAAAAAGGAGAGGAGTGACACAACTATTGCCTAAAACTGCACTTAAATATTAAAAACTCGCTTCCGGCGCCGCGGCGAGAGATGTCCTTTGTTAATTGGCGTCGCGGCGCAAGTTAACAGTAGCTGGGAATTTTTGGTGGCGCCGCGGCAC
This sequence comes from Panax japonicus, assembly GCA_020205505.1. Lineage (NCBI taxonomy): Eukaryota > Viridiplantae > Streptophyta > Magnoliopsida > Apiales > Araliaceae > Panax > Panax japonicus. The sequence goes on from CM035108.1 coordinate 34,768,334, forward strand.
AGCCTACCCTTTGTTAGTTGGTGCTGCGGCGCAAGTTAGCAGTAGACAAGGCAAGTTCATGGCGCTGCGACACGACCTGTCTATTGATATGTGATGCTACAACGCGACATATGTATTTTGGGAAATAAGCATGGCGCCACGGCGCGAGTTTTAGTGTACTTGTTGGCACCGCGGCGCGAGAACCATTTTTTGAGTTTTCCTTGTCTGTTATCTGCACATGCCAAGACAAGAATAACAGAAAACACTTTGAAGCAAATATACATTATTACAAACAATATAATAACTAACCACACACTGCTACAATAATAAATATATGATAGCCACAAAAACATGTTTAAGAAAAAATATAAAGTAAACTAGAAATAAGTAAAGGAAAAACAGATAAAATTTATACCGAGATAGGGGTGCCTCCCCACCAAGCACTTGTTTTATAGTCGTCGACTTGACTGTACCGATGCCGCTCAATCAGGATCATAGGCGAAAATGACCATCTCATGCCGCCTGTTTGTTAATTCCTTTAAATTTTTGGCCGACATAGATGATTAGCCATTCTCCTTTCTTTCGTCCATCCAATCATTATTAGGCACAAAGAATCTTTTGCCACTCGAATTATCCACTAATTCGCCTATTTCATTAAATTAAAAGCGTTCTTCATGCTCTAGCGGGCCCTCCAAGGTTTTCACAGTCGAGAGCGTGGTTTCTGATTATAGATCAATAATGACTATATAACCACTATTTATCCTTTTGTCTCCAACTTCAGACTCCACCGGTTGGCTAGTTTGCACTATGACGTCTCCCTCAACAACTGTGCGAGACTCATCGCATTTTCCTTGCGTATCCACCATGCAATGCTCTACTGCTTCATCGTCGAGATCAATTAAGACCGGAAGATTGCCTCACGGTGGATTTGTGATGGCATTAACGAGTTGCCCCAATTAATTCTCAAGGCTGTGCAATGCGACTTCTTGGCTTGCCATCCGAACCTCATTTATCTCAATAAAGTTAGAGAGAAGCTGTTCAAGCCTATTCTCTTCTTCTTGTGTTGAGTACGCAGAAAAGCTCTCATTGGGCTGAGAAGTCAACTCATAGTGTGGCGGAGATAGATATTCAAACTGAGAGGCATGATTCAGATCATGATATTGCTCTTGATTGTAGTCCTAAGAGTCTGGATAACCCTGGCAGTTTGGATGATAGGAGATCGGTTCAAAGTCAGCTCGTTCCTGGCCGTAGGCATTCTGAGCGGACTGACACTCAAGATTGTCAGAAAACCTCAAGGCATTTGCAATTTCTCGAGTCCTTCTTCCGAGCTTGGTTGCGTCGTCCCCTCATAATGCCATTGACAACTTTGATTGTCCATAATCTGTAAACTTAAAAACAAAAACATAGGAATATCAAACAAATAAAAGAAATATATATATATATATATATATATATATATATTTACGTTCAAAGTAAGACTCAATTGATTGAAATCAATATTAGACAATATTAGAATAATAGCTCTCCGACAATGGGACCAAAAACTTGTTGGTCAGAAAACCGATCACTAAACACGCGCAAGTATACGCGGTCTAATATGTAATATAATGATAAGTAGAATGTCGTACCCACGAGGAACTATCACTAATATTCACTAAGTACCAACTTTTATCATAGCAAGTAAATGGATAACGAATGGTAATCAAAGGAATTACAAGCTAAGGTTACAATTTCACCCCACTCAGGCATTCTGTCGAACACCTGGCATGCTATGCTTCATCAAACTACCTACCCATCTCTCTCAAGTCTTAATGGTCACGATAATTTGTCGACCGAGAACACACAAGTGTTCATACACCTCTGTTGAGGTATGCACAAACATATCCTTTCCAGATCCACCCGTTAGGGAATAGAACAGAAAAGAATGCCCGAGCTAGATACAATCCTATATATGTCTATGTGAATTGATCAGAACAAGGATTTAAGCACAAGTTCTCAAAAAGGGCACACGTGGCGCACATATATATATCTATTCTACGCACAACTTATGCAGTCGAAACCCACAATCACATGCCAACATATTCAAGTGTAAATCTACAATCCTTCTATCGATATCATGTAAATTACCAAAATCATCACTAATATCTTAGCGAGAATCATTAAGCATAAATATATCGAACCAAATCACATGGTGTCAACCAAAGAGATAAGACAGTCAATTTAAATAACAAAGGGTTCCATTATAACCTTAGAGCCAATATTCAGTTCATAACTATTGAACAAAATATAAGTAGCAATAAAGACAATATTTATAGAATATAAAATTAGAGGAAATAAATGGATAAGAGGAAACTCTATCAAAGCCCTTCAATCTCAACGTATTTTGCTTAAATCAAGCTTTCCAATTCGTGTCGCTCACTGCTCTTGTCACTCCAAGGATATGCCAGACTTCTCCCTAATCTACCTAATCTATATTTATAAACATCAACTAAGAGAAAGGAAGAGAAATTACAAAGAAAAACTAATCTAAGCTAAACTATATTATCCTAAGGTCTGTGTTATGAGAGGTATGAAATGCATAGGCTTGCTTCTGTTATATACACCTTTTTCTCCTTCAAGCTAGGTCAAACCAAGGCCTTCTCTGGCTAGGCACCAGAGGTGGCGCTGCGGCGCGGGCTATAGCCTTGTGGTTGGCGCTGCGGCGCCATGTCATTAATAAAGAGACCGGAGCTCGCGCTGCAGGGCAAGCCTAAGAAGGAACATTGGCGCTGCAGTGCGAAGATGATGTCAGCAAGGACCAGGGGTGGCGCTATGGCGAGAGCTTTAAGCTGGGCTTTGGCGTCGTGGCGCCGTGGCGCGGCTACACATAAAATGATTGTTTTGCTCCCTGTATGCTAGAAAACACCTGATAAGCCCTGTATTGCATCGATTAAGCATAATAACACTATAATCATATAAAACTATATAAAATATACGAATTTAGGCAACTATTTAAGTCATAAAGTATCCGATTCGCGGGTATAAATCCCACTCATCAGTTATAGCCTAAGGTTTCCCCACCTAAAGTTCATAACCTAAGGCTCTGATACCAACTTGTGACACCTCCAAATTCGAGCACTTCAATAGCAAAGATTTGGTGTTCACTGTCCAATTAAATCATAACTAACTACCCATAATAAAGGATATAATTAAACTCAAAAGTTTAAACAATCAATCTCCCATTAAAGGGTTATATAATCTAAAATAAATCCCAGGTCATCTAACATTTATTACAATCATCAGCGGAATATTAAAACATAGCCATAATCAAAACTATTACATAAGCTTCATAAATAAAAGGTAAATTAAACATCGTCTAATTAAGCATCGTGTCCTTGCCCTTGCTTGTAGAAAACTCTTCAAACTTATTAACTTCATCTGCATTATTTTTTGCAAGAGTGAGCAAACAATTGCCCACAAGAAGGATAATATACAATAACATTTTATGAATGACAATTAACTGAACTTTCAATGGTAATATACTCTTACCGAAACAATAAACTTTAATTCAAAAGCTACGAGTTTAAAGAAATAATGAACGTTTAAGTTAACAATAGATATCAACATCAAAGAATAAACCGAGGGTCACAAGACCATGAACTATACTCTAGATATTTTAGTATTTCTACTTTAACCTTTAACAATCTAAAAGACTATAATTATCATCTATGTCCTAGGTTAACATGTGTTTCTACTATAACCTTTAACAGTCTAAACGACTATATGGACCATCATCCCGTACTCCAGGTGATCAACCCTTAGTACTATGTATTGCGCAAACATTTTAACGCTATTGCGTAGCTCTAAAATAATCCCCTAATATAGGGTTGTTCATCTTAGCTTAGATCATCAACTTCTGAACCAAAGGAAGTTTGGTTGGGAATTAACTTCAAAGAAATTCTAAATTTTTAGAACGCTCATCAACCAAGTACTGTAACGATCCAAAATTTCAAATTGTAATATTAAATATTTATTGAATAATATAAATATTTATTTGATGTGTCTATTGCTGAATTGATGAAATAAATATTTTATTGATGTAATGGTTGCTAGTAAATATTTATGAATCTAAATTTATTAGATAATGCTCTAAATTAAATTAAATTAAATTATAATTTATAGAGTTGTAATATAACATGAGATATTATATTGTTGTGTTGATTTAATAATTTAGATGGTATATTAAATTATTAAATAAAGTTATAATAAAAATTATAATTTTGTGATATTTGCTAAAATGGTATATTTAATTAAAATATGGTATGTGATTAATTTAATTTGGATATGGAAATCCAAATAAATAGGATGTAATTATAAATTATAAACTAAATTATTTATTAAAATAAATTAAAAGAGTTTAATTTAGTTTTGCCAAACAAGGCTTAAATATATTAAGTCTTTAAAATTTAAATGGTTTTGCCAAACAAAGCCTTATGGCTTTTGAATTTCTAATTTTTGAATTTAAATAAAATAAATAATATAAATAAAATAATAAATATAATTATATTATATTATATACATTTATGTTGTAACTGTTATTTTAATTAGTATGCGTATTAAGGTATCGATTTTTCTTTTACGCATTATTAGTATATATTGGCTAAGTCTGAGAGTTTAGAGAGAGTTTGATAGAGCTTGACAGAGAGAATTGAGAGAGTTTGAGAGTGAAACCTGAGAAAATTGTCTACAATTGCAAGGTTGTGCAAGCTAACTTGAAGGTATGTTCACAACTTTGATATTATATGTGTTTATGAGTATCACGACAAAGTTTTGTTATGTTCTGTGAATTTCATCTCTTCGAATTATTGCTAGATAATTGGATAATTGTGAGTATATATGTTTATGATGTTTAGAGTTATGTTTAAAACAAGAAATTCATGCTAATTTCATTTGACAGTAGTAGAAAATTTTGACAGTATTATGTGTTCTTCTTCATATGGCTTAGGTAAGTACAATTTTTAGTGGTCAAATTGTATATGAAACTGTTAATTGAGTCTTGTATATGTTAGTTCATTAAGAAACAAGCATAGCGTAATTTGAATGAAGTGGTTTGGCCAAGTATTGGAAATCACAGTGTTGATTTTTGGGATGAATATCAAAAATTGAGTTTTATATGAAAAACATGGAATTTGAGAAATTAACCTAGCTTACATTGTTGTTAATTTATTTAAATTGGTGGAATATGTTCACAAATATGCTTGTGATTGTTCTATACCATTTTTAGATGTTATTATTACTGTTTGGTGGGTGAAATTCATGTTAGTTGACTTAATAAAAGTGTCGTAGCTCTGTTCTACAAAACTAAAATCTATGCGTAGCGCGGCCGCACAGCCCCTTGGCACGGGCACGCAGCTGCGAGGGCGTGCAGTGAGCCAGTATAAAACTGGCGCGGCCGCGCCAGTACCCTGTCACAGACAGTGAAGTCTGTTAATTATGCAGACTTTGGCCGTTCAATGCAACTTAGCTTAAGGTTATGTAATGTGTCCAACATGTAACAACAAGGCTAAAACAAAGTTGTGTTATTTGTATTGTAAATTCAATGTTGTTAAAATGATTTATAAGTTATGAACGTGTTATGTTATAACTTAGTTTATACAATGAATGATAGATAAGTGTTGTGATGTTAACACTTGGAATTTCTGAAATGTAAATGGTAATGAAAGACTTGTGCTTCAATAATAAGATTAATTAGAAGTGTGCATGTTATGGTATGTTACCATATCTAATAGGTATTGTGGTTCTAAAATTATGTGTAGGTGATCGTGAGTTTAATTTTATAGCTTACATTCAAGGCAAGTTTCTAAACTTTTTTTTTACATTGAGCAAGTTTCTTACTTTAACCTTTCGTTAATCGAATTCTTGTATTCTTAATCATTATTTGAATAAGCTAGCTATGACTTAAACTTTATTAGAAAAAGTTTTGAATTCCAATATTTATTGATGTATTCTAACTTGTTTATTGTTAGACAAGTTTCTTTATTGTCCTTCATGTACTATGAATGCAATTTTCTTGAATTCTAATTTCTAATGTTGCATTATCTTAGTTTATTCACTTGACACAAGCTATTCTCATAATGAGCAAGTTTTATTTTCATCTTGCTATTACTTAATATGTATTCAATAATTCACTGTCCTAGCTTAATTTTAATCAAGCAAGGTTTATTGTCATTCAATACTTATGCTTTGTAGTTGTTCTAATCATGAGTTTATGATATAGTTAGTTCGCTTGCACTTATTCATTGTTCCATATTATGTTATTATTGAACAACTGTTGTGTTATTAAACACTATTGATTCAACTAGTCCTCTAGTTGATGTTCGTTAAAATTCAAATTACCCTTGAAAGCTTATCCAAACCAAACTTTCTTTGGTACGGACTTGTACTCTAAATACTGAGATGAACAACACTATTATTATTAGGGGATACTTTACGCTTAGCTTTGAAATGTTTGTGCACAATACATTGTACGAAGGGCTGATCCCCCTAAGTACGAGGAGTCCTTATAGTCTTATGACTGTTAAAGTTGGAGTTGAATGATTACTCGCAACTGTGGACATAGTTCATGGTCTTATGACCCTTAGTTAGATATATTCCATATTTTGGATTCCAGTTTTCGATTATCATTGATAGAGTACTATTCAGTTTTGATGAGCCTATTCGTTGGAAGTTATTATTATTATTCTCCGGTTGATTCATTGTTATATCCAGTGAGCAATTATTTTGCTCACTCTTGCATTTTTATATACTCATTGCAGCTAAAGTTAAGAAGGTAGATGAGCCTTCAGCTAGCAAAGGAAAGGAAAAAATGTACAAGTGATGAAGACTTGTAATTTTGATTAATGTTATGATGATAGACTTTTACTTAATTATGTGATGTAATAATTGTATTTCCTCACTTGAATGATGTTTAAGGTTAGATAACCTGGGAAGATTTTTTATTTAATGATGTAACCTTATTTAAAGGGAGGATTTTTATGGTTTAAATATTATTTTGTTTGGGTAGATAGTATGAATGTATGGATAGTGAGCACCAAATCTTGTGGGAATGAAGTACCTAGATTTGGGGGTGTCACAGGTTGGTATCAAAGTCTTAGGTTATGAACCTTAGGTGGGGAAAAGCCTTAGGAAGTAACCTTTGAAAAGATAGTGATGATAAACTCTTATCAAGTTTTAGGAAAGAGAAAGTAATAAAATACTTATGTGCTTATATGATTACAACTTATGTGCTCGTGAGTGTTGTCGACGTCGGGATTTTTGAGTGTCCCTTTTCGTTACTTGTTCTTTGGTGTTCTCATGTTAATGTGAGATTTGTTTGAAAAAATAAGTGAAAAAGGTCCGACATGTATAATGTCGACGATTGGACTTTAAGAGTCGTCAGTTGGTGTATTTAACTGCTTGCACCAACGCAACCGAAAAGGCTTGCACATTGACCCAGTGATTTGACACTGCTAAACGGGTCTGTGAAACCGAGATTAATTTTGGGTCCGGGGGCTTGATTATGTGGAGGGAAGGTGTTAGGCACCCCCCGACATCCGTGTTACCACGGTGACCGCCACTTTTCAAAAAATTGTTATATGAATGTGCGTGTGTGTGTATGTGTGGATCAATGTACAACTATTTAAAAGTAGTGTGAGGCCTCGTTCACTCCTATATACACAAGGTTTGAATTTTATAGGAAAAATCAGTTTTAACCAAGGTATAGCAATGCCATTTTATAAAAGAGGTTTTTCAAACCCCTTGCTCAATAGGAATTGAGAGCTTTTCATACTTCCATTTTATTATTAAATGTCCAGCTTGTTTGCTTTTATTTACTAGATGCGAAGCATTCTTGAGAAAATAATATACAGCAGTGCCGAACTCCTCATGGGCATGACAGCCATCCAAGGAAATTCAGACACTGTAAAATAATGTACAAGCTGCTTACAGCTGAAAAATGTCCATCATGGGAACTGAATCTAGATTCAGTAAACTGAACTTGTGATCACATGATTCCTAAGCTCACATGATACTACAATTTGTATGGAAAGCAGTAAGCAGTTATATATATAAAAGCTATAAATATATATATACAGACATGATCAACCACCACGAAGCAACTCCATGGGGGATCAAAAATATAAATATATAAAAGCGGTATATATATATATATATATATATATATATATATATATATATATATATATATATATATATATGATCAACCTCCATGAAGTAAACTCCAGGCTGGACGAAATGTAAATAAAGCTATAAAAGCGATCAACTGCCACGAAGTAAACTCCAAGCAGGACAAAATGTAAATAAAATTGTAAAAGGCCACGAAGTAAACTCCAGGCCTGACAGGAATATATGAATATATATATATATATATATATATATATATATATATATATATATATATATATATATATTTAAGTAGTAAACGTATCGGATGTAAATCCAGGCTCATCAGATATGTCCGACAGCAATTATATATATATATATAAGCGAATAAATGCACCGGATGTAAAATCCAGGCTCATCAGATATGTCTGACAACAATTATATATATAAGTGTGTGTGTATATATATAAAAGCGATTTAAACGCCCCGGATGTAAAATCCAGGCTAATCAGACAGAGTCTGACCACAGTTTATATATATATATATATATATATAAAAGCAATTAAACACTCCAGACCGAAGTCTAGGCTCAATCGAGGCATAACTCGATAATGTTAGTCCATATATATGAAATATATACATATATTAGTATATATATACAGATAGAAATGAAAACCACGGACCGAAGTCCGGTCAAATGCACACAACATTACTCTCAATGGGTATAACTGTGTGTGCTATATGAGAAGAAGGCTTTATAAAATGTAAGAAGTCTTATAGTGGCTGCCAAAATAGACTTATATGACTTTAAATGGATAAACACTCAGCTCCCGCTGGATAAAATATAGCTATATGTGAGCTAACTAGTGTTTAAAGAAGAGGAAACACTCAAAAGATGTGTATGCAGAGTAAAATGGACAGGGCTTCCTCGCCTTTTTCCTTCTCTCTTTCTCTTCAAATGGCTGACCCAAGCCTTATATATATAGACGGATGGCCGCAGGTATACCTGCGGTGGGTCGTGGTGGATTCGAGCCTCACGGGTCCTATCATCTCGTAGTACGTGCACTTATGCACTATAGTGTCTGTTCAAACTTGCAGAACTTCAATCCGAGCATCCGAACGAGGTATATCTGACCTTCTTCAGATCGCTGGTGTCGAGAGTTACGCATTGACATGGATTAGAGGTTGTACGAAGTCAGGAAGAGGGGTCCATGCCCATGGTCTTCAAGCTTCAAATTCTATCCAAAGTACTGCCACGCGTAATAGTCACTCAGGATTGTCAATCCTCGGCTCTTATGGGACATTGTTGGATGTATGCATGTATGGAGTGTTGAGACGACGTGCCATTTGTCGAAGGAACAAGATGACGTTTGACTCCTCATCGGGGTTATCACCGGTTTGAGTTGAAAGTAGACGTTGCTCAGGGTTACAGCTGAGATTAGACTACTTATTGGTATGATGCGATATCATCTTGTTGATATGGTAAGATGACGTTGTGACTCCTCACCAAGGTTATCGCCGATTTAAGCGAAAAACAGACGTTTGCTCAGGGTTTCATCTGAGATTGGACTGTTGCTTGTATGTCTCATTGTCATCTGTGGATGTTCCTGTCTGCCTGTTGTTATCTCCGGGTCTGAGGTGTGTGTGCCTCGACAGGATGTCTAAGGTTGAAGCTGATTGCATATGTTTGAAACAAGCATTTCTGGGGTTATCACCGGAACTGCAATGGCATCTCTTGGGGCTATCACCAAGGATGGGGTTGCTACTCCCAGTGTTTCTCTGGGACTGGAACTGAGCGTCGTGGTGTTATCGCCGAGATAGAACTATTCTCTCCAGTGTTGTTGTCGGTCTTTTGATCTGCATATCTTGGGGTTATCTCCGAGATCGGAAATGACATTCCCGGTGTGTGTTCCGGGTTGACATGACGTTCCTGGTATGTGTTCCGGGTTAGAACTGAACTTCCGGTGGTATCCGGGATGGATGTAAGCTGTCTTTCAGGGTTATCTCCAAAAGACGAATCTACCCTCCTGCGATGTTAGTAACAGGAGTGCAGAAAATTTCGAGTGTCTACAGATGCCCCTCTTTATCATATTCATGCAATACAAGGTATGGATAGGATAAAGAATCCTAGACACTTGAAATACAAGCAAGATAAACATGATGCTATGTACAGCAACATGATGAAAATGTATGATGCATGATTGATTATCAGGTAATCCTGTTGGGATGACAATCAGTGATGGCTTGGACATGCGATCCAAGTTTCCAAGGATGTTAACGTTAGGACTACCACCAAAGTCTTGAATCCTAGACACTGGCTTATACTCCATAGAGGTACCTCTTGTGTGGAAGAGATCTGTGGGGATAAGGCTTTGTCTGTTTGAGGATATGTATAATATGTTCCCTCATACTGTCGGAGTTACTGCCAACAGTGTTGTCGCTGCCAGGGTTGCCTGACCTTCGTTGATGTGTGTATCACCAGATAGATCCCTGCTGATTGTATTGTGAAGGCTGTTTGTCCTTCATTGATGTATGTGTCAATGGTAGCATTGTGTTGTAGCCCTCGCTGGGTAAGGTTGCTTTGATGGGTTTACTTGCCAACGGCTGATTTGACGTCAAGGCTGCTTGACCTTCATTGATGTGTGTATCAATGGTTATATTACATTGTGACCCCCGCCGAGGACACGTAGATGCTTGAAAGATATGCATTGTGACCCCCGCCGGGGATATGTAGATGCTTGATAACTTCAGCGTTGTAAATGCCACCGAGGAGGTTTGATATTTTGTGGTTTTTGCATTGTAACCCCCGCCGGGGATATATTAGGGTTGCCTGACACTCATTGATGGCATCGGACCTTTGTGGGGTATTTCTGAGCATGATCTATGAAAGCTGAGCTCATTGGTTTAGTATACCCTGCATTTAGGTGAATAGCATTGAGGCGACGGGAGTTTAACTCTAACCGACAAGATACCAGGATTTCAGGCTATTCCGCTCAATCGCGTAGCATTTTTATTCCTGATTTGGCCTTTTCAGCTTGTGAGACCTCCTTTGAAACTCTAACTGGAGCAAGTCGGAGGTGTGGGACCCATGTAGGGAGGCCACAGGTGTACCTGCAGGAGCCGGAGGTTAGCCTGCGGCCAGCCGTGCCTATATATAGGTGGCTAGTTGCTTTCATAAGTCATTTTCAAGTTGCGCAACGAAGGAAATTTGAGAGCTCTTCTTCAGATCTGCTGAGTTCGGGCAACTTTCTGCATATTCTGTCACTGTACAAGCGTTCTTCACTGTTCTGGTAACACATGCATGTATTTTTTCCAATTTCTGTCCGTTGGAAAATGACTTATCACATGAAATGCATTTAGACACATGGTAGTGAATATGCATGCTGATATGACTTGGTAAAAAATATTTAACATAGCAAATGTTAGTATTAAACCATGCTGAACATAATGATGTGAAAAAATTTGACTTTTGAAACAGTTAAATTGGCACCTTTTACTTTCATTTCTTATCCTATATGAGGACAAATGAGTAAAGGTAGAATAGCAAAATAATCCTGGTAATTAGACTACACTTACGAATTTTTTTACTATAATGTATTAATGCATACAGGATATATATGACTGTGTACAGGTGTGCTACTGAATGGCCACCTAGTCATGCCTATGTGCATGTGGATAGTCCCATTTACAAAGGGGCTATGGCAAAATTTTCCCAAAATGTAGGTATTGGGTAGACATGCATTTTTAACTCTACTATAGATGTATGTTAAAGCAATGCATGCCTGCATGTAATCATAGAATGCATTTTGAAAAGACTCCAGGTAAGAAATTACCACACCCTTTCTGAGGTGATTTGGAGACTTGCTGTCCAGATATCATGGATCCAGATCAGCCAAGTAGTTCCCGCAGGACCACTTCTGGCGCCATTCTATGAGACAGCTTCATTGTTTAGCGGACGCGGTGATACGTCCTATTCGGGTTGAGGTGCCGAATGTCGAGGACGATGAGGAGGATGCACCGATCGAGGTTCTTGCTCATGCTATACGTGTTCCCCGTAGGGAATTGCAAAGTATTCAAGTTGCGAACCCAGATCTTCTGGGTGACTTGAGTAGGCATCCTTCAGTATACCTGCACACAAATGAGGGATGTTGATTTGCATTTGATGTAGGTTCCTGGCTACACACAGCCTCGGGGTAACTGGTTTAGCATCCACTCTATGTATCAGGCCTTGCATGATGATTATAGAGCGATCATCCATAGCTGGAGATTCAGGAGGTTCTTCTCCATTCTACCCTGTCGTTGTCCTTGGGATTACCTCAGGGCATTGTCTGAGCGGTGGTTCCACCAGACTCAGTCACTCCATTTACTAGACTGTGAGGTGATGATGACACCGATGGATTGGCAATTTATCACATGTATGGAGTTTGGAGGGGAGCCGGTGCCTTGCACGATGGATATCACCCCTACTACCGTCAGATCCTTGTTGGGAGTTTCGGCGGAGGCGCTCAAGGGTAGGACTATTCGTACAGGTCCTTTGAGCGTAGATGCTATGAGCGGGCTATTGAGTGAGCCTATACCCGATGATGTGAGAGTTAAGGATCGCATTCTTTGGCGATTGATCCTGATGATCATTAGGGGCTGCTTCATAGCAGATAATTCCTCTACGTTGTCCTTCACTTTGATTAGTGCCACTCGACATGTGGACTGTATAGGAGAGTATGATTGGGGTTCCTACACCTTTGCCTATTTCCTCAGGGGAATGCGCATGCGATTGTAGGGCTTGACCGAGGCGTGGTTAGGATTCTACCCATTTCTGCTGGTGAGTGTTTCTCTTATCTTTTCCCATGTATGGGTTAAGAGTGTTGACTGACAGTAGATGTTTTCTTTTGTGTTGGTAGTTTTGGGCCTATGAGAGGCTTCCTTGTTTGCGTCATGTGAGTGTGTTAGGTTTAGACACTTATCCACGAGGACGGAGATGGCATCATTTCATACTGGCGGAGGTCTCTGTTGCTGAGGGTTTCACTCATTGTCGCCTATAGCTGGAGCTATTGACAGCTGATGTCATCATATGGATTCCTTACTCTGGAGAGCATTTGGGAGTTGGCTTTGAGGATGGGTACCCGACTGGAGTAGAGTACGTCATTTCCACCCGCAGGATTCCTCTCTTCACAGATGGAGGATGGGAGCTCTATTTAGGAAAGCTTGCTATTAGGAGAACTACAGGAGAGACTCGTATACCGATCTTGCCTCCTGTCAGGCGTTATTGGCCTGTTTCGCAGTCACCCGTCATTGACATCCCATTGATGGGGATTAACGGTTTACATTATCAAAGGTCCCCTGTTCTTAGGAGACGTTCCAACATTGGAGCTCAGATCCGCGCCACACAGTTTATGGGGGATATGGTTCCAGGATCCGTGATGATTACGGATTGGCTAGCCTGTATCAGAGATCCGACTCATGTGACACAGATTGACCGACTGACTCGGCAGCTGGACCGGTCACATCTTTTTATTCGGCATTTGGGCAGAGATCCTGTAGAGGTAGATACTTTTGATCCTTCCAACTCTGGCGCTGGTCCCTCAGGTGACACATATGGTTTTATCGGTGCAGATCCTCCTTTGTATCGGCCTGACATCCTTGTAGATAGAGATCCAGTGACTCAGGAGGAGTTACATCAGGTGGACAGGATCGATGATGTAGACATCGATACTATTGACTTTTTCTGATGTATTTCTCGTTATTTCTTTTGATAGACCTCTGTTAACATCTGGGTAGCTTCCCCCCATTCTTGCTATATCTTTTGATAGGCCTCTGTTGTATGTTGGGTAGCTTCGCCCCATTTCCATGTATTTTAGCTGCACAAAGATGTATTAGATGATGATATACTTAGGAATGTATGTACAGTTTTCCATTCCCTATATCATATTGCCATCTATTATATCATGAATGTTATTATGTTATGCATATGTATGTATGTCCAGAGATACTCAGCATTGACCCCTGGATGTGACAACCCGATATTTTCAATATAAATAAATCTTAAATTTTTCGTATAATTTTTTTTTTTTTAAGGATGAGGATTTGTACAAGATTATGTGTATATGTATTTATGTGGTGAATAAAAATATATTTATTACATGAATATTTACAAGTAAATTTATTGTAGAATTATTGATTATTATAAAGTGTATTTTATAATAATTAATTTTAAGATAGAAATGTTTTTATTAATTATTTTTCATGAATATATAATCATATATTATTTAAATAATAAATGAAGTGATTTTTAGAATAAATATAATAATTATTTTATTATATAAAGTAAAACCAGGTTGTTGGCTTGAAGTGTATGTTTCCTTGAGGGGAAGAAGAGCATGTAAAAGGGTGAAAGGTGAAAGTAGTATGCACACAAGCCAATCATGTTTGATGATAAAGCGTATACTTTGTAAACAATCTTATTCATTTATTAATAAAAATTATTAATTTATTAAAGGCTTTTAATTATCTACATGATGCTGTTTTATAATATGTGATAAACTCATAATTTTAAGCAATGCTTTTAGAATAATGATGATGATCATTCTAATGAGATCTAAATTCTTAGAAAGCTTAAAACTAAAATAGTTCCCAATCGTTGGATTACTAAATTGGGGATTAGTGAATCCGGATAGATTGGTACATACGTTGCTTGCTCATTGGATGAGGATGATTGATCTCATGATCATTTGTGTGGAGACACTAAAGCAAGTATGTAGGTGCTTATTAGAGAATAAGTTCACTAAACGTGACTCGCTAAGGAATACCTAATGGAGTTTTACTTGCCTGTCAATAGGAATTCCTGTAGTGATAGTAGTACAAGTGATCCTTGGACTTGAGATCATCATAGTATCTTGTGTATGATGAGTTATACTTTGACTTATTCCTTAAGACCCTTAGGGTATATCAAAGGGTATGCTTGCATATAATAAGTTGTACATAGAGATAATGTATGATCAATAAAGAATCTACCACTTCTAGTAAAAGAAGAAAAATGTCCTATGTGATTCGATAAATGACAATCCAGTAGTCCTTGGCCAAGGCAGAATGAAATTAGAAAAGAGTTTCTAATTTGCATTATTTGGAGTTGTGCATTTAAGAGTCGAAATACATATAATTAAATAAAATAAGACTTGATAGAAATTCTATGTCTTATATTTAATTGGAACATTGTATGGTGGAAGGATTGAATTGTACGGTAACTATTTACTCAAAGGTTATTTTATGATTAATGTTGAAATCTATATTATCTGGAAAGTCGTTGATCGCTAAGGAGGTTTATCCCTATTGTAGAATAAATATTATTTATTTAAATAAATTATTAGTTTAATTTATTTATTTAAATAAGATTAGAATTGTTCTAATTGATTTATTCACAACCGGTTTAATATGGAGAACCTAAAGGGTCACACCATAAAAGGAAGAATAATTATTTAAGAAGTTAATGGCATAATCGTAATAATAAGTTAAGTATATTTAATTTAATCTATGGTGATAGAATAAATTAAATAGCTTAATATTTATTATTTAATATTTTAGAAATATTAAATATAAATTAATAAGAGGAGTCTTATTATTATTATTACTATTATTATTATTTAATTCCTAAAGGAGTTTGGGAATTAATTAATAAAAGTACTCTCAAATATCCTAATAGGATTAGGAGGCAAATTAATTAAAAGAGTTTAATTAATTATCCCTAATAAGATTAGGGAGCTTAATTAATTAAAAGAATTTAATTAAATAAATAAAACCTAATTCCTTAATTGTTAAGGAGGGTTGTCTACATCTATAAATAAGAGGAGTCTTATTATGGGTAGAAGAGGTTATTGACTTTAACAACATACGTAATTCCAATTGTTGGAGAGTACGCCCCTTTTTATATAGAGATAGAAAAACTAGGGTTTAGCCAACCACCCATCTTCTTGAATCCTTCTTCTTCCTTGGTGGATCACCTCTAGAGGCCAAACACTTGGGTGGCTAACGTTGATCAAAGGAAGGAACCAAACCCGGTGAATTCAAGTTGAACGCGAAAAGGATTTGAGGTGAACTTGTACCTGAGGAAGCTCGGATCTTCAAGGGTATGATTCTTGTTCTTATCTTTTCGTTAAATTAATAATTGCGCATAAAGGGTGATCCGGGTTTATGGTTTGTAAATTTTTAAAACTCTGATTTTCCACGCTTCCGCATATTTGCAATTTGATTGCGTTCATGAATATTACAAACCTAACGGTGGCATCAGAGCCAAACCTTTATGCGAATTATTAATTTGATATGTATATTGATATGTGTTAAGAACAATTTATTTGGGCATAATTTATTGTATAAAATTTATTTAATAAAAAAAAAGGAAGGGCCGAATTTTTTTTTTCCCGAAAGCCTGTTATACATATTTATGTTGGTGGATGAAGCAGCAGGAGACTCCTTGAGATAAATATTTAGTATCATGATTATTGACATGCTGGATTAATGTGGCCCATGATCAGTATATGTTAATGGTTAACATGTTTTTCTTCCCACTTGGAAATTTTGTTATTTAAAGAGTTACAGGATTCATAAAGTACTTAATATAAGTTATATATATATAATTGTTATATATATAATATTTATTAACGTTATATATAAAACTTTAATTATTTTATAATTAAAATAAAAGTTTATTTTAATCTTAAAATAAAAAGTTTATTTTAATATTAAAATAAAACAATTTATTTTAATTTTAAAATTAGATTTCATGCTAACTAATTAGAGTTGGAATTGGATTTCATGATAACTAATTAGAGTTGAAATTGGATTCCATATTTCCTTAAATAAAGGGTTTATTTAGATATGAAATATGATTTCATATTATTCAAAATAAAAGAGTTTATTTGTGAATAGGAAAAAGAATCAGCCTTTCCTTAAATAAAGGAGTTTATTTAGATATGAAATAAGATTTCATATTATTCAAAATAAAGGAGTTTATTTGTGAATAGGAAAGAGAATCCGTGTTTCCTTTAATAAAGAAGTTTTATTTTTTTTACATGGAATTGGATTCCATAATTAATTAAAATAAAGGAGTTTATTTTGATTAAAGATTTTGATTAAAATAAAATAGTTTATTTTATTCAAAATTGGATAAATTAAAATAAAATAGTTTTATTTTGATTTAAATTTGGATTAAAATATAGGAGCTTATTTTAATTCAAAATTAGATTTTATACTAACTAAATTTGCCCATTAAATGATATCAATATATATATTAAATGTTTATTATTCATGAGATGAATGTTATTTATTGATGCATATGGTGATGTGTATGATAATAAATGGGATTGATTATGGACTATTGACCAATGTGATTGGATTTTATTTTAGTTGGATGCATGAATGTATGAGTTTTATTAAAATGGGGTCTGCGTACCTCGTCTTCTCTAATTTTTCTTAATGTAAATTCTATCTCTCTCCTATGTACTTCCCCTTAACTGCTGATCAAGGTTTCTATTTATTTTAAATAATTTTGTAATAGGAATAGTTAGAATTAATTTTGAAGAATTAGAGATCAAGGAACAAGGAGCGCTTGAAGACCCGTTTGTAATAGAGCCCGGGTTTAAATGTAATAGTTATATTTAAATTTAATTCTTGCACCCCTAGGGTTTGACCTTTTGGTTCACTTGGTGGCTCTAGTGAACCAAACTAAAATAAAAGTCCATAATCAATCCATGTAGAATATAGTATTCTATATGTGCATGCTTATGATATATATTATATATTATGCAAACATGCTTCGCATGTTCATTAATATGACGCGTATTTTATATATATATATGTGCATGCGCGCTAAACAAGATGAGACATATTAATAACAAACCCCTCAAATATTTTATATTAACGTTCAAAGATATTTGGAATATCGAACGTCGCCTTCTAGCATGATAGAAACAATAGAGTATTGAATATTTAATATGAGTTTGTTGTGCACACACAAGGCGAGTATTAAATATTTAAGATGTTGTTTTTATTACATATGATGTTTATAAGGAATTGAACATTACTGCTTTGTTGTGCACACACAAGGGCTGTAGTTTTCTCTTTACTTATATGGAAATGCTGGGTCTGACTTAACTTAAATCGTTTTTGTTCGGATGTGCACACACTTGACCATTATGATTTAAGAGGCAAAATACAAGGAGTTACATAGTTGATATAATTGACAAGAGTTGTCTACCTATTTATTTATATATAGTTTGTTGTGCACACACAAGGCTATATACATTTGAAATGGGATCCTTATTCTCACTAGCATATCTTTAATTGGATTTTGCCGAACTATATAAGTGAGGGTAATATAGTTTGAAGAAAATAGTGGGAGATACCAATTTAAAACAAGACCTAAATTATTTTGGTAATTAATAAAAGAATGTATGTTAAAATGTTGTTAATTACAAATTCATTTACAGAATTTTACAATGTCTAAATTACTATCACTGCGTAGTATATTAGATGTTAAATTAATCGGACCAAATTAAACGGATTGGTTAAGGTAATTGAGAATAGTTCTCACGGCTGAAAAGCTATCTTATGTCCTTAATACGCCTATCCCTGCAATGGTTGCAGACAATGCCTCTGAGGAAGATATTGCTACTTTTAGAAAGTGGCTAGATGATGCATAATTGGCTCAATGCATCATGCCCGCATCCACGAGTAACGAGCTTCAGCGTCAGCATGAAACTATGGATGCTCCTACTATATTCATGCACATCAAGTAGTTGATGGTGAGGAAAGTAGGACTGATAGATATCAGATATCTAAGGAGCTCTTCCGATCTAGAATGACCGATGACACTACAGTACAGATAAAAGTCCTTAACATAATCAATTTGATTGATCAATTAGGACAATGAGTTTTTTCATGGATGGAGAGTTGAGCCAAGATTTGATCTTGCACTCACTTCTGGAATCCTTTCACAATTGTTGTGAATTTTTCATATGAACGAGCTAGATATCAGCCTCGCTGATTTGCTTAAAATGTTGAAAAATGTTGAGTCACTTTCCAACCAAGAAAGACCAAGTCTTACTGGTAGGGGCCAAAGGATCTTCTGAAAAGAAGAACGATTCTAAGAAGGTAAATAGAAAGGGCAAAAACAAAGGATAATAAGAACAAAACTGATACGGATAGCAAAGGAGTTTGCTTCCACTGCAATAAGCATGGACACTGGAAGGAAACTGCAAGAAGCATCTTGCAGAGGCTAACCAAAGAAGCTTAGTGAAGTTTCGGTTACAAATACAATTTTGTTCATGATTTAAAATAAATTTTTCTTTAAGTCAAGGTTCTACTTGGGTATTGGATACCGACTTTGGTTATCATAAATATAGATTTATGAATGGACCAAGTAGAAGTAGAAAGCTAAACAAATATAAGTAAACCTATGTGTGGAAAATGAAGCAAAGGTTGCTGCATTAGCCATAGGAACTTATAGTTTAGCAATGCCTACGGGCAAATCTATTAAGTCAATAAGTTGTTATTGTATTCCAGTACTTGTTGGAAACATTATTTCCATTTTATTGTTGGACAATGAAATCTTTGGTATTATATTTAAGAACAATTGTTGTTCTATTTATAATAATAATAATAATGTTTTGTATATGTAAGACCCCGAATTTTTTTTTAAATAAAAATGGAATTTCCTCTATTTTTTATTTTGAAATAGTAAGGGTGAATTTGATTAATGTGGTTAGTTATGGGTAAAATGCGCAAATATTTTAAATAAGCAGGTGGTTATAAAATATTCATTGTTGACGAGGAATATTCGTTTGGTCGTGGAATATTCTTGCTGTCGGGGAATATTCGTACGACGGCGCAGTCTTTTGTGGGCCCCATAACGGAAAGCGATTGGATGAAGAAAACGACAAGTATAAGTTGTTTATAAAAAACGGCGTTGTTGTTACAGTTAATACTGTTGGAATATTCGGTGGTTAAAACACAGTAATACGCGTTGTTGCACAGTAGCACATGGTATTGCACCAATTATTGATTCTTACGTAAGAAGGCACTACTCAATAATTGTTACAGTAATTACTGTTCAGTATTTTATGTTATTGATTAAATAATTGATGCATTGATATTTTACTGTTGTTTCAATAATTGTCACTACACAGTATTTTTCATTATCGAAGCAATAATTCATATTATCTGAATAATATTATTTGATAACATTATTGGCAATGTCTAGAAAGTTCTGTCTAAGGAGAGGTTTGGTCACCTAATTGCGCGCCAGTAAGGAGAAATTCTTATTGGAAAGCCCCCTCTTTCCTGGGAACGGCCTGGTTGCTAGTACTGTGATTCTGTAATATTATTTGTGAATAATTAAATTATTGATTTATATGATGAGGAAAATATTGATTTTATGTGGATATAGATGGAAAAAAATTTTAATGTGACAATTGTTGAAAATTAATATTTTATCTTTTTCTGATAAAATAATTCATTTAAATATATTATTTTAATAATATATTAACGATTATATTTTTATAATGAATGTGGGATATATGAGTATATGAGGAGGAAGAGTATTTTTGTGGCATTAAATGTTTAACACATATTTTGTGTGTTGGTGGACACAATTATTGACTGAAATTTGATTATAGTCTGTAAAATCGTCCGTTTGTGGATTTCGGTCAATTTTTGTTTGGAATTTGGAAAAACTTCCTTCTGTAAAGTTGTAGAGAATTAAATTTCCTATTAAAAGTCGCGAGATTCGAATTTTCTGGCAAAAGGGCTATTTATTGTGAATTATTGAAGTTCCGAAGCTCCGAAATAATTGATTTTTGGAAGTTTTAATTATTTTAAATAATAAAAACGTTTTTTATTTATTTTTCTAGAAGAAAGCATGTGTCATGTTGCTGAAATCAGATCTGAAAGAGTGGGCGTAGAATTTTTAAAAAAATATATAATATTTTATTAAATTTTCTGCTTTGGTGTTCTAAGCAATTTCCTATAAATAGGTGCTTAGGTTAGAATTGAAAATCACACCAGAAACTGAAGTTCTCTCTCTCTATATTATCGAGCGTATTCTTGTGAGTATTTTGAGTATACTTTGAGTATTGCTATACGGTGCAAGTTCAAGTCATAGCCTGTATCCGGTGTTTCAACTAGAAGTACTGTCTTTCGAGGTAAAGGATGTTATTTTCTTCTCAAATGATATTATTTCTTCAATATCATTATGCTGAAATGTTGGTTGGAACTTTTTATCAAATTTGGAACTTTTTCATGTCGGGGTTACTATTCATGAGTTACTATTCACGAGTTAATATTCATGAGTTACTATTCACGAGTTACTATTCACGAGTACTATTCACGAAGTGTGATGATGTTTTTTGTGAAATTTCTATCTTTTGGTGTCGGAGTTACTATTCACGTATACGGCACTATTCACGTATACGACACTATTCACGAATACGACACTATTCACCGAAAAAATGAAATTTCTTCTTTTTGTCCAAAATATCTATTCTGGATACTAGCTTTGATTGGATCTATGTTTTGATCATTCTTGAATTTTACTTCAGTATGATTATTTATGAAGTATTTTTGAACTTAGATTGTTTAAAGTACGAATCCTTAATACTTGTTATTTTGTTTCACTGGATTCGTTTCCTTTAAAATATTTTTCATCATTCTCAGTCCTAAATGATGGTGTTACTGAATATCTTTGGCCTGTAGTGCAAAGATGGTTGATTTTGTTATGAATATCTTTGGCCCGTAGTGCAAAGATGAACAGGTGTTGATATGAACATGAACAATTGATGAATATCTTTGGCCCGTAGTGCAAAGATGAACATGTGTTTAGATGAACATGACCGACTGATGAATATCTTTGGCCTGTAGTGCAAAGATGAATATTTGATTTGATTTGAGATATATATTGATTGATGTTACAGGGATAAAATATTGAGGATGGACTTTTAAATTCATAGATGTTAGTAGATTTTATTCTCTACTTAACTCTTCTAATGAATTGTTGTTTCCGCTGCAGTTGTTGATCTAAAACTTGTTGTCTATTGTATTCTATCCGATTTTTCCCTGTTGAAGACTTAGGATAATTTGTTGTACATTATCTTAGTCATAATATTCTTTACTGGGCTAGTTGAGCTCACCCTTTTCCTTGTTGTTCCATTTTTCTTCTCAGGAGGCGAGAATGTAGCGAGTACTAGTCGGGGTATGGAATGAAGGTTCTAGAGAGAGTTGTTTAGTAGTCCTCACCATTTTTTGTAAAATTATGTATCAATAATTATGATGGGGATTTATTTGCATGTGGATATTATCTAGATGATAATGTTTGTATTCAAACTCACAGTTTATAGGTGGTAAAAGTTGTAGTTGTTTCTGTACCATGTGTATTTGGCGACTCGGAATGGGTTGGGTGGAATGGACCTATTTTGGGGTTGTCACAGTTGGTATCAAAGCTTAGGGATATGATCTCTGGCGGAGATCGGGGAATAAAACTAGGAGGGGAGAGACGAGTAAATCCTTCGCTAGTGTGTCCTACCTAAGCTTATTTGTTGGTCGGTCATAATATAGGGGTATTATGTGATTTGTTAATTTGTTTAATTAACCCTTGTTTTATGACAGTTTTTGAGGATGTCGACTGAGAATGTTAACAGTGGAGTAAATGAGACCGTGGAGATGCCTGTACTTACCAACGAGGAAAACGTGCAACAGGCTGGCAATGTTCCTCCTGTGAACAACGCCACTGAGCAGACGATGAACGACAGGATGTTTAGGAGCTTTTTGCAGTTCATGCAAAACCAGACGAGGGAGACTCGTGTACAGAATACAGGAGGAAATGATAGCAATTCACGAGTGGTCACAGCCAAGCAGTTCAAAGAGTTGGGACCACCAGAATTTAAGGGAAAGCCCGATCCGATCATGGCGGAAACGTGGGTTAAACAAATTACCAAGATATTCGATGTCTTGGGATGCACGGAGGAACAGAAGGTTCCATTCGCAACCTTTATGTTCCGTGGCGAGGCAGACTACTGGTGGAAGTCTGTGAAGCGTACCCATCCAGCCGCACTCAGCATGTCTTGGGAGACGTTTCAAAAACTATTTAATGACAAATACTTTCCTGAAAGTGTTCGTCATATGAAGGAAGTGGAGTTTATTAGATTAGAGCAGAATAACATGACGGTGTCCCAGTACGAGGCGAAGTTCGCGGAGTTATCCAGGTTTGCACCTCATTTGGTGGAGAATGAGGAACGTATGACGCGGATGTTTCTGAGAGGTTTGAAACCCGGCATACGTCAGTATCTCATTTCTCATAAATTTTCTATCTATTCAGATGTTGTCAACAGGGCTCAGTTGTTAGAGCGAGATAACGAGTACGTTCAACCGAGGGACCATAACCAGGATCATACCGAAGATGGCAGTCATCAAAATAACGATAACCAGCGGAGAAAGAAGAATATGGACAAAGGCGGTAACCACTCTGGTGGTAATCGTGGCCATGAAAATAGAAGAAGTGAGTCGGGAGGAGATTTTAAAAAGAGAAGATTTAACAACGACCATGTGAAGACGACAGTGCCAGCAGCAACTGGTTCCACGGGAGGAGAAAGACCATCGGTCGTATGTTACAAATGCGGGAAAGAGGGACATATCAGCCCAAACTGCCCACAACAGTTCAAGGTATGCTATAATTGTGGAAAGGAAGGACATATCGCTCGAGAGTGTACGGTAGCGAAACCAATTCCAGCGGGGATGGTGATTCAAAAGGTTGTCCCAGAAAAGTCAAAGTCAACGGTTCCTGGAAGAGCGTTTGTCGTGACCGGTCAAAATGCGAGGAACCCGAACGAAGATAGCACGGGTTAGTTAATTATAATTCTTGTGAAGTTTATACCTTACTAGGTACCGGTTCTACCCATTCTTTTATCTCTCTTGCTTGCGTTCAACGTTTGAACTTGACTATGGAGAAATTAGACTTTGACCTATTTATGGAGACTCCGTTAGGAGAAACTTTCATTACATCCGTTGTTTAGAAATCTTGCTTGATTCAAGTTGGCACTATCACATTACATGTTAACCTTATTTCTATAGAGATATTTGTTTTTGATGTGATGTTAAGGTTAACTACTCATCATGCCAAAATTAATTGCTTTTGTAAGGTTGTTAGTTTTCATATTCCTAAGCAACCTGATATTCGAACTCAAGCAATCAAACCATTGAAGTCAAACATTTTTATATCAAGCCATGAAGTCATTCGTTTATTGAAAAACGGATGTCAAGTTTTCTTAGTTCATGTTATGAATTTGAATAAAGACACGTCAGATTTGAATAATATTCCTGTTGTTATTGATTTTTCCTGACGTATTTCCTGAAGAATTTCTTGGCCTACTCCCAGAGCGTGATATTAAATTTTGTATCGACTTTGAATCTGGTACAAAACCCATTTCTAAAATCTCATATCGAATGGCTCCTATTGAACTTCAGGAGTTAAAAACCCAACTGTAGAAGTTGATACCCGAGCCTTTATCTGGTGATTTCCTTTGTGGAATACACAAAAGCCAGACTTTCCGTAGGGGACGCCATATTCGTGCGATAGTAAACTGATAGGTGCTGTTGTGACGTGTTATCCAAGATTGGGATGTGATTCATAGTTGAGAACAACCTAAGTCGGTAATCGAAATACGTAGCTTTCTAGGCTTAGTTGATTATTATCGGAGATTCGTTGAAGGATATTCTCGAATCGCTATTCCATTAACGCAGCTGACTCGAAGAGATACAAAATTCGAATGGAGCAAGGAATGTGGGAAGAGCTTCGAAGAACTCAAGAGGAGACTCATTTCAGCACATGTTCTGACCATGTCATCCTGAAAAAGTGAACGTTGTAGCTGACGTGTTGAGTAGAAGATCGTATATAAGTACGAGTACGATATTGTCAAAGACTCATTTCGTATAATTTACAAATAATAGAGATGGAGATAAAAACTCTAGGTGCCCACGTGATGATATACGAGTATAATCGACTTTAATCGATAACGTTAAAGCTGTTCAAGCTACACACCGGAGTTGATGAATATGAAGAATGAGGTACAAGAAGTTGTTATTTCAAAAGCGAGAATTGGCGATGTGAGCAAAGCTCAAACCTTCGATTTATTAATCCATTTGAAATTCTCGATCGAATAGGAACTGTGGCCTATAGACTCGTTTTACCGCCAAATATGTCGCGTGTTTATAACGTTTTTTTATGTACCGATGTGGACGACTCGAACCATGTCATTGAGTTAGAACCGGATGAGATAGCCGAAGACTTAACGTACGAAGAGGTACCTGTCAAGATCTTGGATAGGAAAGAATATGTCCTATGTACCGAGGTTATACCACAAGTTAAAGTTTTGTGGAGGAATCATGCTATACAGGAAGTGACATTGGAGTTGGAAACGGAAATGAAAGCGAGGTATCTTTACCTTTTTGAAACACCAGTTACGTACGTCAATTTCGAGGATGAAATTTCATAAGGAGGGGAGGATGTAAGACCCCGAATTTTTTTTTAAATAAAAATGGAATTTCCTCTATTTTTT
The DNA here is from genome assembly GCA_020205505.1 of Panax japonicus. Classification (NCBI taxonomy): domain Eukaryota; kingdom Viridiplantae; phylum Streptophyta; class Magnoliopsida; order Apiales; family Araliaceae; genus Panax; species Panax japonicus. The sequence goes on from CM035108.1 coordinate 34,794,043, forward strand.
ATTTTGAAATAGTAAGGGTGAATTTGATTAATGTGGTTAGTTATGGGTAAAATGCGCAAATATTTTAAATAAGCATGTGGTTATAAAATATTCATTGTTGACGAGGAATATTCGTTTGGTCGTGGAATATTCTTGCTGTCGGGGAATATTCGTACGACGGCGCAGTCTTTTGTGGGCCCCATAACGGAAAGCGATTGGATGAAGAAAACGACAAGTATAAGTTGTTTATAAAAAACGGCGTTGTTGTTACCGTTAATACTGTTGGAATACTCGGTGGTTAAAACACAGTAATACGCGTTGTTGCACAGTAGCACATGGTATTGCACCAATTATTGATTCTTACGTAAGAAGGCACTACTCAATAATTGTTACAGTAATTACTGTTCAGTATTTTATGTTATTGATTCAATAATTGATGCATTGATATTTTACTGTTGTTTCAATAATTGTCACTACACAGTATTTTTCATTATCGAAGCAATAATTCATATTATCTGAATAATATTATTTGATAACATTATTGGCAATGTCTAGAAAGTTCTGTCTAAGGAGAGGTTTGGTCACCTAATTGCGCGCCAGTAAGGAGAAATTCTTATTGGAAAGCCCCCTCTTTCCTGGGAACGGCCGGTTGCTAGTACTGTGATTCTGTAATATTATTTGTGAATAATTAAATTATTGATTTATATGATGAGGAAAATATTGATTTTATGTGGATATAGATGGAGAAAAATTTTAATGTGACAATTGTTGAAAATTAATATTTTATCTTTTTCTGATAAAATAATTCATTTAAATATATTATTTTAATAATATATTAACGATGATATTTTTATAATGAATGTGGGATATATGAGTATATGAGGAGGAAGAGTATTTTTGTGGCATTAAATGTTTAACACATATTTTGTGTGTTGGTGGACACAATTATTGACTGAAATTTGATTATAGTCTGTAAAATCGTCCGTTTGTGGATTTCGGTCAATTTCTGTTTGGAATTTGGAAAAAACTTCCTTCTGCAAAGTTGTAGAGAATTGAATTTCCTATTAAAAGTCGCGAGATTCGAATTTTCTGGCAAAAGGGCTATTTATTGTGAATTATTGAAGTTCCAAAGCTCCGAAATAATTGATTTTTGGAAGTTTTAATTATTTTAAATAATAAAAACGTTTTTTATTTATTTTTCTAGAAGAAAGCATGTGTCATGTTGCTGAAATCAGATCTGAAAGAGTGGGCGTAGAATTTTTAAAAAAATATATAATATTTTATTAAATTTTCTGCTTTGGTGTTCTAAGCAATTTCCTATAAATAGGTGCTTAGGTTAGAATTGAAAATCACACCAGAAACTGAAGTTCTCTCTCTCTATATTATCGAGCGTATTCTTGTGAGTATTTTGAGTATACTTTGAGTATTGCTATACGGTGCAAGTTCAAGTCATAGCCTGTATCCGGTGTTTCAACTAGAAGTACTGTCTTTCGAGGTAAAGGATGTTATTTTCTTCTCAAATGATATTATTTCTTCAATATCATTATGCTGAAATGTTGGTTGGAACTTTTTATCAAATTTGGAACTTTTTCATGTCGGGGTTACTATTCATGAGTTACTATTCACGAATTACTATTCATGAGTTACTATTCACGAGTTACTATTCACGAGTACTATTCACGAAGTGTGATGATGTTTTTTGTGAAATTTCTATTTTTTGGTGTCGGAGTTACTATTCACGTATACGGCACTATTCACGTATACGGCACTATTCACGAATACGACACTATTCACCGAAAAAATGAAATTTCTTCTTTTTGTCCAAAATATCTATTCTGGATACTAGCTTTGATTGGATCTATGTTTTGATCATTCTTGAATTTTACTTCAGTATGATTATTTATGAAGTATTTTTGAACTCAGATTGTTTAAAGTACGAATCCTTAATACTTGTTATTTTGTTTCACTGGATTCGTTTCCTTTAAAATATTTTTCATCATTCTCAGTCCTAAATGATGGTGTTACTGAATATCTTTGGCCTGTAGTGCAAAGATGGTTGATTTTGTTATGAATATCTTTGGCCCGTAGTGCAAAGATGAACAGGTGTTGATATGAACATGAACAATTGATGAATATCTTTGGCCCGTAGTACAAAGATGAACAGGTGTTTAGATGAACATGACCGACTGATGAATATCTTTGGCCTGTAGTGCAAAGATGAATATTTGATTTGATTTGAGATATATATTGATTGATGTTACAGGGATAAAATATTGAGGATGGACTTTTAAATTCATAGATGTTAGTAGATTTTATTCTCTACTTAACTCTTCTAATGAATTGTTGTTTCCGCTGCAGTTGTTGATCTAAAACTTGTTGTCTATTGTATTCTATCCGATTTTTCCCTGTTGAAGACTAAGGATAATTTGTTGTACATTATCTTAGTCATAATATTCTTTACTGGGCTAGTTGAGCTCACCCTTTTCCTTGTTGTTCCATTTTTCTTCTCAGGAGGCGAGAATGTAGCGAGTACTAGTCGGGGTATGGAATGAAGGTTCTAGAGAGAGTTGTTTAGTAGTCCTCACCATTTTTTGTAAAATTATGTATCAATAATTATGATGGGGATTTATTTGCATGTGGATATTATCTAGATGATAATGTTTGTATTCAAACTCACAGTTTATAGGTGGTAAAAGTTGTAGTTGTTTCTGTACCATGTGTATTTGGCGACTCAGAATGGGTTGGGTGGAATGGACCTATTTTGGGATTGTCACAGTATAGAACTGGAATATTACTTAATGGATTTTATATACTTGACTTACGTGAAAAATATATTTTTTGCAAATTGAACAAACTAATATAAGAAAAGGAGATGATCATTCAAAGAGTTGAATGTATGTATTTGTTGAAATACAAGTGTAAATTATTTGAAAGGTTCAAAGAATTCAGAAGTGAAACAAATTGACAAAGTATTAAGATTCTTTGATTAGATCAAGGAATAAATACTTGTGCAATAAGTTTTTAGATCATCTCAAATGGTTTCTCATAATGGACACATCCTGATACGCAATAATTGATTGATGTATCTGAATGAAAAATCGTACCTTGTTGGACATGGTGCGGTCCATAATGATTTTACCGACATTTCAGTATCCTTCTGGGGTAATGTCCTAGAAAAGGCTGCATATCTACGAAAAGGTAACCTCAAAATCTGGCTCCAAGACTCCATAAAAGTTATGGACAGGGAGGATTCCTAATCTTAAGTATGTTAAGATAAGGGGTTGTCCAACTTATGCGAAAAAGGTTTCAAAGGATAAGCTTGGGAGATTTGATAAGTGTCAATTTGTGGGACATCCTAAAGTAAGTTTAAGGAATATATTCTATAATCCTACTTAGAAAAAAGGTGTTTGTTGAGAAACATGTTGCCTTCTACGATAAAGGTGTTTATCATTGAAAGGGCTAGTGGGAGGATAATACATCTTGAGAAGTTTAAGAACCACAAAACACTACAAGTCAAATAAGAGGAACCTATAGATAGATCTATTGTACCACAACCGAATCGTAAATCTGGAATAGTACCGAAGATACCTAGGAGGTATGGATTCATCATGGATGATGATGATGATGAGGTACGTATCATAGAAGATGATGATCCAGTTACATACGATGAGGTAAGAGTTGTAGACACTCAGAGAAATGGATTGAAGCAATCTTCTCAAAAATGGAACATTCATTTTGATATGATAATCAAAAGAGTTTGATTTTATCAAAAATAAGAGTGAACCTAGTTTGTATAAAAGGGTCAGTGGGAGCGTCGTGACATTTCTGGTATTATATGTTGATATAATACGGATAAGGAATGACATGCCAATGCTAAAATCAATAAAGATAAAGTTGTCTAAACATTCCTCCATGAATGATTTGGGAAGAGTATCTTAATTGGGGATGCAAATCTATATAGATAGATTTAAAAGAATGCTCGGCTTAACCCAAGGAACGTATATTCATTTGATGCTAAAGTCGTTTAGCATGGCAAACTCCAAGAGATGTCTCATGTTGATGAGCCATGGAGTGTATCTCTCTTAATAGTCCTCATAGACCCATAAAAGAGAGATTGCATGAGTAACTGTCATGTATGCAATGCAATGTACGAGACCTGATGTGGATCAGACATATTCTGGAGAAGTTCACTGTGAGACAGTGAAAAACATCTTAAAGTACTTAATCGGCACTAAGGATGTGATCATACATGGTGGGTTTGAATTAAAACTAGAGGGCTTAACAAACTCAAGTTTTTCAGACAAACCAAGACAACAGAAAATCCACTTTAAGGTAAAGTGTTACCTTGAACGGTGGTGCAGTGAATTGGAAAGGTTCCAAACAGCAAAAAGTTGCCGGTTTAGTGATAAAGACAAAGTATATAGCAGTAAATGAAGCTGCAAGTTGATTGTTTGGATGAAAAGTTCATTACAGAACTAGGAATAGTTCCTAAGTCTCATCTTGGATCTAAACATGTGTTGTGACACTTTCATTTGATTATAAGAATCATTGAAAGATGGGAAATCACTATAGAGATAGTGAACTCTCAAGAACAATATTACATATCCATTAACTAAAGCTTATCCAACAGCAGGATAATCGTCACTTAGAGAAGAAGGGTATGAGATACCATGACGATTGGCTTTAGTGCAAGTGGGAGATTGAAAGTAGTATGCACACAAGCCAATCATATTTGATGATAAAGCATATACTTTGTAAACAATCTTATTCATTTATTAATAAAAATTATTAATTTATTAAAGGCTTTTAATTATCTACATGATGCTGTTTTATAATATGTGATAAACCCATAGTTTTAAGCAATTCTTTTAGAATAATGATGATGATCATTCTAATGAGATCTAAATTCTTAGAAAGCTTAAAACTAAAATAGTTCCCAATCGTTGGACTACTAAATTGGGGATTAGTGAATCCGGATAGATTGGTACATACGTTGCTTGCTCATTGGATGAGAATGATTGATCTCATGATCATTTGTGTGGAGACACTAAAGCAAGTATGTAGGTGCTTATTAGAGAATAAGTTCACTGAACGTGACTCGCTAAGGAATACCTAATGGAGTTTTACTTGCCTGTCAATAGGAATTCCTGTAGTGATAGTAGTACAAGTGATCCTTGGACTTGAGATCGTCATAGTATCTTGTGTATGATGAGTTATACTTTGACTTATTCCTTAAGACCCTTAGGGTATATCAAAGGGTATGCTTGCATATAATAAGTTGTACATGGAGATAATGTATGATCAATAAAGAATCTACCACTTCTAGTAAAAGAAGAGAAATGTCCTATGTGATTCGATAAATGACAATCCAGTAGTCCTTGGCCAAGGCAGAATGAAATTAGAAAAGAGTTTCTAATTTGCATTATTCGGAGTTGTGCATTTAAGAGTCGAAATACATATAATTAAATAAAATAAGACTTGACAGAAATTCTATGTCTTATATTTAATTGGGACATTGTATGGTGGAAGGATTGAATTGTACGGTAACTATTTATTCAAAGGTTCTTTTATGATTAATGTTGAAATCTATATTATCTGGAAAGTCGTTGATCGCTAGGGAGGCTTATCCCTATTGTAGAATAAATATTATTTATTTAAATAAATTATTAGTTTAATTTATTTATTTAAATAAGATTAGAATTGTTCTAATTGATTTATTCACAACCGGTTTAATATGGAGAACCTAAAGGGTCACACCATAAAAGGAAGAATAATTATTTAAGAAGTTAATGGCATAATCGTAATAATAAGTTAAGTATATTTAATTTAATCTATGGTGATAGAATAAATTAAATAGCTTAATATTTATTATTTAATATTTTAGAAATATTAAATATAAATTAATAAGAGGAGTCTTATTATTATTATTACTATTATTATTATTTAATTCCTAAAGGAGTTTGGGAATTAATTAATAAAAGTACTCTCAAATATCCTAATAGGATTAGGAGGCAAATTAATTAAAAGAGTTTAATTAATTATCCCTAATAAGATTAGGGAGCTTAATTAATTAAAAGAATTTAATTAATTAAATAAAACCTAATTCCTTAATTGTTAAGAAGGGTTGCCTACATCTATAAATAAGAGGAGTCTTATTATGGGTAGAAGTGGTTATTGACTTTAACAACATACGTAATTCCAATTGTTGGAGAGTACGCCCCTTTTTCTATAGAGATAGAAAAACTAGGGTTTAGCCAACCACCCATCTTCTTGAATCCTTCTTCTTCCTTGGTGGATCACCTCTAGAGGCCAAACACTTGGGTGGCTAACGTTGATCAAAGGAAGGATTCAAACCCGGTGGATTCAAGTTGAACGCGAAAAGGATTGGAGGTGAACTTGTAGCTGAGGAAGCTCGGATCTTCAAGGGTATGATTCTTGTTCTTATCTTTTCGTTAAATTAATAATTGCGCATAAAGGGTGATCCGGGTTTATGGTTTGTAAATTTTTAAAACTCTGATTTTCCACGCTTCCGCATATTTGCAATTTGATTGCGTTCATGAATATTACAAACCTAACAAAAGGGTTCAAAACCGAAATGACTGGTGATTTGGTGATCAAAACCAGGATGTTTATTTGATGGTAACTTCAGACATAGTACCGTTTCACGGTGTCCGAGTTGATAAGTTGTGGAAATTCATCGCCATCCATTTCCTGCAATCTGAGAGCACCTCCTATCAATACTTTTTTGACAATAAATAGGCCTTCCTAGTTAGGAGCGAATTTTCCCTTAGATTGATCTTGGTTGCCAATGATCTTCTTCAAAACCAAGTCATGCTGTTTGAATTGCCATAGTCAGACTTTTCTGTTGTAGGATCGTGCGATCCTTTGTTGATATAACTGACCAAGGAAGATAGGCGCAGTTCGCCTTTCGTCTATCAGAGACAATTGGTGATACCTGTCTTGTACCCATAGGTCCTCATCCAACTGAGCATCCATCAATACTCTGACAATTGGTGATATTGGAAGTTCGCATGGAAGTTCTGTAGGCTAATAAAGTCAGATGCAAGAGGTCAGGCCATCCTTTGTGGTTGGCGAACATTTTTTGCATGATCTTTTTGATGTTTTTATTAGCCGTTTTGACAGCACCATTCATCTTTGGTTGATAGATGACGGAGTTGAGGTGTTTGATGTTGAATTTTTTGCATAACTCCTCCATCATTATGTTGTTGAGGTTCTTAGCATTGTCTGACACAATGACCTCTGGTTGTCCATATCGACAGATGACATTGTTTCTGATGAAAGTAATAATAACTTCTTTAGTAACCTTGGGGAAGGAAGCTGCTTCTACCCATTTGGTGAAGTAGTCGATCATGGTGAATATGAATCGATGTCCATTACTGGCTTTGGGCTCGATGGGCCCGATTACGTCCATTCCCCACATTGAGAAGGGTCATGGCGAACTCATATTATGGAGTTCCCTTGGAGGGGTGTGGATAGCATTCTCATGAATCTGGCATTGATAGCATCTCTTGACGTGATCATCACAGTCATCTTTGAGTGTGAGCCAATAATGTCCCATTCTGAGAATTTTCTTAACAAGTAGGGGTCCGCTCATGTGAGGGCCGCATACTCCACCATGGATCTCATCCATGAGTCTCTGAGCTTGGTCTTTGTCCAGACATCTGAGGAGACCAAATCCTGCATGTGACACCCCCAAAATAAGTATACATCACCCATCTTGAGTCGCCAAAAACATGGTACTAAATTCAAATACAACTTAATTATACAACAGTCATGTAAAATATGACAAAATACATTCTGTGAGCTTTAATACAAATATTGTCATCTACACAATATCCGCACTCAATTTAGTCTTCATTACATTTATTATCACACTATTTAACAGAATAGTGAAGACTACTAAGACAGCATCTCGGACCATCACTCCATTCCCCGACTAGTCCCGGATACGTTCTCATTTCCTGAAGAGAACAGTGAAAGAAAGGGTAAGCTCAACTAGCCCAGTAAGAAATATTATGACTAAGATAATGCAGAATAAATTATCATTAGTCCTCAACAGTGTTAAATTGATAAAATACAATAGACATCAAGTTTAACTGCATCGGAACATGCAATCCATTAAAAGAGTCAAGTAGAGAATAAAATCTACTATCTTTTATGATTTGAAAAGGTTTTTCATCACTTTTATCGCTGAGACTCAGCTTAATAAATAATCCACATCATCCCTGCACTATGGCCAAGGATATTCATTAGGTTCACAACCACAAATTATCCATGCACTACGGGCCAAGGATATTTATGTATTCATCAATGGTCATGATTATGCCAACGACTGTCCATCAATGCACTTCGGGCCAATGAGGACTTTTACCACATCATTTGTAACATTACGGTCATGATTACACTGAATAATCCCTGGTCATAATCATACCAAGTCCATCTATGTACTACAGGCCACAGGTGACTTTCAAAAATAATATAAACATGAAGATGATGACAATGATATAAGAATTCAAAAAAAACAAGTTCAAGAATTAATTTATTCAGGAACTAATAACGTCCAAATTGTCAACATGATACTTCTTTGCAAAGTAAAATTCAAGAATGCTTAGAAGAATATTTCCATGAAAAGATACTGGATGAAGCGCAAATATCAAGAATATTCCACTAATTTCAGGAGTGTAGAAGTCAAAACTTTAACCAACTGAGTATAATAAAGAATGGAATAACAAAAGAAATCATCATGCATGCGGTACTTCGCATAGACAGGTTATTCCATCAGAATAATAAATAACAGAACCAGGTCAGGCGTAATATGCACCGACAGGATATTCCAACAGAATAATAAAGAATGGAATACAACAGAAATCACCATACATGCGGTACTTCGCATAGACGGGATATTCCAACATAATACTAAATGACGAAACTAGGTCAGGCAAAATTCGCACCAACAGGATGTTCCAACATAATAATAAAGACGAAACTAGGTCCAACGTAAAACGCACAGACAGGATATTCCAACAGAATAATAAAGAATGGAATAATAGAAGAATTTCACCAAGTATAGGGTAGCCCACGTATACAGGTTATTCCAACAGAATAATAAATAATGGAATAACAGAAGTTCTCTTCATGAATACAAAAAAAAAATAATATCCCTTACCGTAAAAGAAACATGATATCGGAGTAGTGAAGTAGCAGAATACTTTTCTTCTTTCTCTCTATAGTTTCTCTCTCTATAGTTTCTCTCTCTAGAGTTTCAGTGAATTCGTAAGAAATAATGAAGGAATGAGCTTCTATTTATAAAAGAATGAAATGAATAGTAACCAATCCATGAAAGGTCCAGATTGATTTACTTTAATCGGACGGTCCATATTTAAAGCAAAATCTTTTAAATAAAATATAATATATTCTATTTATAATCTAATAAAACGAATAACTTTTAAAAAGATTTTACTATGCAAACATTATGCAAGCACTATGGAAACATGCATAATAAAATATAATATATTCTAATTATTGTCTAATAAAACAGATAACTTTATAAAAGTATCCTGTTTTATATAAAAAGATTTTACTATTAGCCTAATAAAACGAATAACTTTATAAAAGTATTCTGTTTTATATAAAAAGTTTTTCTGTTTTATTACATTAATAGTACGAATAAAACAAAATGTCATCATCATTATTATTATTCACACTATTAATCGACCAGGTCGTTCCCAGGAAAGAGGGGGCTTTCCAATAAGGATTTCTCCCTATTGGCTTGCAATTAGGTGACCAAACCTCTCGTTGGCAGAACTTTTAGACATCGTTAATAATACAAATAATAATATTAACAACTTCGTCATCTCAATTATTGATTTATTAACATATAAAATATCCACAATAATTGAATCAAACTGAGTGACTTCTCACATAAGTATTAATAATCAATACCGTGTGCTACTATGCAACCACGCGTATTACTGTACTTTTACTACCGAGTAGTTCAACAGTATTAACGGTAAAACTTCCGCCGTTATTTTCATAAAAATATTTTTGTTATTTTTTCAATCCGACAATAATTCTGTTGTGGGGTCCGCCAATGATTGTGTCATCGTACAAATATTCCCTGACCAATTGAATATTATATAACAAATTACGTACTTTACAAAATTTATAAATATTACCCACAACTATAACATTATATCAAATTTATTCCATAATATTCAAAAATGATATTTATAAATAATTCATTTTTATTCATAAAAGTTGGGGTCTTACAATCTCCCCTTCTTATGAGATTTCGCCCTCGAAATTAGGGTACGTATCTGGTATGTCGAAGAGGTAAGGATACCTTGATTTCATTTCAGATTCTAACTCCCAGGTCATTTCCTCAACATCGTGGTTCCTCCATAACACTTTGACTTGAGGTATAACCTTGGAGCGTAGAATATGTTCCTTCTTATCCAAGATTTGAACAGGAACCTCTTCATACATTAAATCTTCCGCTATTTCGTCTGGTTCTAACTCAATAATATGGTTCGGGTCTTTCACATAATTACGTAACATGGATATATGAAAAACGTTATGAACACGAGACATACTTGGCGGTAAAGCAAGTCTATAAACTACAGTCCCTACTCAATCGAGGATTAAAAATGGGCCAATGAATTGAGGATTAAGCTTTCCTCTCTTTCCAAATCTTGTAACTCCTTTCCATGGAGCAACACGTAACAACACATGATCTCTAATATCGAATTCCACGTCCTTTCGGTGAAGATCAACATAACTCTTTTGTCGATCTTGTGTGGTTTTTATACGTTGTCGGATCGTTTGAATCTTTTCCGTAGTCATACGTACCAACTCCGGTCCCAACAACGTTGTTTCATCCACCTCATCCCAGCATACTGGAGAACGAAACTTTCTTCCATACAACGCCTCGAATGGAGCCATGTCAATACTTGCTTGATAACTATTGTTGTAGGAAAACTCCACCAATGGTAAGAACTTGTCCCAACTTCCCTTGAAGTCAAGGACACAGAGTCTTAATAAATCTTCAAGAGTTTGAATAGCCCTCTCTGATTATCCGTCCGTCTGAGGATGATAAGCCAAACTAAATCGTAAATCTGTGCCCATAGCTTTTTGCAAACTAACCCAAAATCGTGAAGTGAATCTTGGGTCTCGATCAGAAACTATGGATACTGGCATACCATGCAGTCTTACAATCTTATTTATGTACATACGAGCAAGATGTTCAAGTGTATAAGTTTCTCGTATTGGTAAGAAATGAGCAGACTTGGTCAATCTATCAACAATGACCCAAATTGCATCTATGCCTTGAGAAGACCAGTAACGAAATCCATAGTAATGTGCTCCCAGTTCCATTCTGGAATTTCAAGTGGTTGCAATGGACCTTTTGGTACTTGATGCTCCACTTTGACTCGTTGACAAGTTAGACACCTTGAGATAAACAGCGCTATCTCTTTCTTCATATTGCTCCACCAAAATGTATGACGAAGATTATGATACATTTTGGTACTCCCAAGATGGATTGCAAACGGTGTGTTGTGCGCCTCCATCATGATTTTATACTTTAAATCAGGGTCGTTAGGAACACAAAGTCTGGAGTTGACTCAAAGTATTCCTTCTTCATCGATTCTTGCTTCCGACATAACACATTCTTGTACTTTCTTCCTCATATGCATCAGCTCCAGGTCTGTAGCTTGAGCAGCTTTAACTTTATCGATTAAAATCGGTTCTACTCGTATATTCGCCATCATCACATGGGTCCCTAGAGTCTTTAATTCTATCTCCATCCTTTTCAAGTCATACAAGATGGGCCTTTGCGTTGACAATATCGCACTTGGACCCGCATATGATCTTCTACTCAATGCGTCAGCTACCATGTTTGCTTTTCCAGGATGGTATTGGATGGTATGATCATAATCTTTCAACAGTTCAAGCCAACGTCGTTGTCGCATGTTGAGTTCCTTTTGAGTGAAGAAATATTTGAGGCTTTTATGATCCGTAAAGATCTCCACTTTCTCCCCCATACACGTAATGCCTCCAAATTATAAGTGTGAAGACAACAGCTGCCAACTCAAGATCATGAGTAGGATAATTCCTCTCATATTCTTTGAGTTGTCGAGAGGTATAGGCTATGACTTTTCAATGTTGAATGAGAACACATCCTAACCCCTTGCCTGAAGCATCACTATAGATGACAAATCCCTTCGAGCCAGATGGTATTGTCAGAACAGATGCTGAAATAAGTCTTCTTTTGAGTTCTTGAAAACTCTTCTCACATTCCTCGTTCCAACCGAATTTTGTATCTTTCTGAGTCAGTTGAGTTAAGGGAGTAGTAATTCGAGAAAACCCTTCTATGAATCTCCGATAATAACTAGCTAAGCCGAGAAAGCTACGTACTTCGGATGAAGCCGATATTACTGTACTTTTACTACCGAGTAGTTCAACAGTATCAACGGTAAAACTTTCGTCGTTATTTTCATAAAAATATTTTTGTCATTTTCTCAATCCGACAATAATTCTGTTGTGGGGTCCACCAATGATTGTGCCGTCGTACAAATATTCCTTGACCAATCGAATATTATATAACAAATTGTGTACTTTGCAAAATTTATAAATATTACCCACAACTATAACATTATATCAAATTTATTCCATAATATTCAAAAATAATATTTATAGAAAATTCATTTTTATTCATAGAAGTTGGGGTCTTACACTGCATCTCTTTTGTAGAGTGCATCTCTGCTTAAGTAGAATTTCATAGCAAGTCGATGAATCCATCTCTTCTCAGTTAGGCTTGCCTCAGCGGGTGTAGATCCATCTCGCAGATACTCCTTGATGTGTTCATACCAAGGGTTATGGATGAGAGGTAGCTCATCCGATACTTCTCCAATGTAATTCCCATAGATTGGGGCTTTTTGCTGAGCAAACGTGATGCATGGCATGTTTTCCTTGTTAGGTATGTAAACCAAGGACGCCAACGTTGCTAATGCGTCTGCAAAATCATTCCTATTATGAGGAATGTGTAGAAAGAAGATTTCCTCGAACTCCAAAGCCATCTGTAAAACTTGCCGATGGTAAGGCAGCAAATGCAATTCTTTGGTTTGATAGATTCCTGTGGATTGCTTGATTACCAACTCGGAATCCCCAAAGACAGTTAACCGCCTGATGCCCGTCGAACGGGCATGTTTTAGTCCCATGATACATCCTTCATACTCAGCTGTGTTGTTGGTGCTGACAAACTGCAATTTGACGGCAACGGGATACTACTCCCTTGTACTGGATATTAAAACTGTTCCAGCTCTAGAGCCTTCTGTATTAACAGATCCATCAAAATATATTCTCCATGTATGACATGTATTGTACTGATGTTGTAGCTGAATTGTCATTACCCCTTCATTGGGAAAGTACGTTTCTAAGGGTTTATAATCCCTTGCAGGTACGGCGGACAGCTGATCCGCAATTACTTGACCTTTAACAGACTTTTACTAAACGTAGATGATGTCAAATTGCTGTAGGATCAACTGCCATCTGGACAGTCGATAATTCAGTATGGGCTTACTGAACACATACTTGAGAGGATCCATTCGGGATATGAAATGGGTTGTGTGACCATGGAGGTAATGTTGTAACCTCATGGAAGCCCATGCTAAAGCACAACAAGTCTTCTCGATCAGAGTTTACTTGTGTTCACTGATGCTAAATCTTTTGCTGAGCTAATAGATAGCTCGTTCTTGGCCTCTATTGTCTTTTTGCCCCAGCATGCAGCCCATAGCATTGTCATTTATGGACAGGTACATGAATAGGGGAACATCATCCCTGGGAGGTAACAAAATAGGAGCATTAGTCAGTTGCTCTTTAATGGTAAGGAAGGCTTTCTGACACTCATCGTTCCATTTCATGGAGGAGTTCTTCCTTAATAGCTTGAAGATAGGCTCACAGGTTGCTGTGAGTTGAGAAATGAATCTGCTAATGAAGTTGATCCTTTCTAAAAATCCCCGTATTTCCTTCTCTATCTGAGGAATGGCCATTTCCTTGATGGCCTGGATTTTGGTAGGATCCAGTTCAATCCCTTTATGGCTTACTAGGAAGCCTAGCAACTTGCCTGACTTAACACCAAAGGCGCACTTGGCGGGATTCAACTTCAAGTTACGCAACCTGTTGAAAAGCTTTGTGAGATGGTCTAAGTGGTCATCCTCCTTCCGGGATTTGACAATGATGTCATCCACGTAGATCTCTATCTCCTTGTGCATTAAATCGTGGAAAAGAGCCATCATAGCTCGCTTATAGGTTGCCCCGGCGTTGATGAGGCCGAATGACAACTGTCTATAGCAAAAGGTTCCCCAAGGCGTGATGAAAGCAGTTTTCTCACGATCTTCCTCAGCGACCATAATTCGATGGTACCCTGTAAAGAAATCAACAAAGGAGTACATGTCGTATTGAGCAGTATTGTTAATAAGAATGTGGATAAAGGGCACGGGAAAGCTATCTTTAAGGAAATCTTTTTTCAAATCCTGATAATGCACGCAGACTTACACCTTGCCCCCTAGTTTAGGCACGGGAACAATGTTGGATATCCACTCCAGATATGTAGACACCATGATGATTCCAGCTTGAAATTGTTTCATAATTTCTTCTTTAACCTTTAAACTCCACTCAAGTTTCAATCCCCTGAGATTTTGCCTAATTGGCTTGAATCCTTCTTTAATGGGAAGGCGATGAAGAACAATGTCAGTGGACAAACCTACTATGTCTTCATGAGACCATGCAAACACATCCTGGAATTGGGTTAATAGTGCAACCATGTCATTCTGCTAAGTTGTGGTAAGGTCTGAATCAATCTGGATTAGCTTAGGGTTGTCTAAGGTTCCAAGATTAAAAGGAGTGGTTTGATCAAGATTGGGTTTGGGTTTGTTTGTAACTTATTCCTTAATCTCTTGAGGTGTCTCAATGTCCTCTTGGATGTCCATCAAGTCTGAGTCTAACTTTGTATCAAAGTTACAGCCCTTGTGGAGAGAAGGTACCTCATCAGCAAGTACAGGTACATCTAAATTCAGAGTCCTGAAACAAAAGATACTTTCATTGAGATTGATATTTATTTTTTCCAAAAGCTCGGATAACCATATGGCTGCTTTGGATCCGCTTGAGATTGATATTCATTTTTACCAAGGTGGCATAAGGACAGATATTTAGAGATGAGCCTCCATCTATCAATACTCCTGCTAGCATGTACTTGGAAGACAACACTGCGATGTGCAATGGCTGGTCCCTTCGGGAGGTATATCATCATCAGTGAAGGATAGCACATTGTTGTTGAAAATGTGATCAAACAAATGTTGAAATTTTTCCACATCCACTAATTTTGGCAAGTAGGCTTCTTCTAAAACCTTCAACAAGATCTTCCGATGATCCTCAGAAGAGAAAACCAAATCCAATATTGAAATCTGGTGTGGAGCTTCTCGCAAGCTTAAAACCACTTTGGCTTCATTATGACCCATAGGACGGAGGAATTTTTCAATCTTCTCCATGGGCAATTTCCCCTTTGCTTCGCAAGTAGGTTTGATAACCCGTTGAAAAAGGTACAGTGGATTTTCTTTTGACACTGTAGAAGTAGTATGAGACGTGGATCCTTCAGCTTCTCCATAATTCCATGGAACTTTGTGCAAGCTGACAACAGGATGTTGTGGTCTGCAAGGTAAGGGAATTGGGTCTGGTGCGGCCACTTTCAAAGGATTGTCAGCTCCTTTGAGTTGAATTGGTTGTATGGGAAATATTTTGATAGTTTCATCATCCACTTCAGAGATAACTGCAACTGATCCCTTCCATTGGGTAGGGTATGCATTCCCACCCTTGAGTTGCACAGTGTAATCATCTGCTATTTGCAGGACACTACTATCAATAAGATTCTGAATAAGATGGCGAAGTGCCCAACATTCTTCTGTGCTGTGACGGCGAGAAAGTGAATGATATTGAAACATTTCATCAGGATTGAACTGCCTTGAGCGGGGATTGATTGGAGGGAGAAGGAATGTGATTCTTCCTTCATTGATCAACATTTGAAGTAGTTCCTCCAGAGACTGGCACGTATAGGTGAATTCCCTTTGATTGGCAAAATCCCAATGGGCTTTAGCTCTTGCTCACTTTGCAACTTTATCCTCCATAGCTTCGCTTTCTGAAGGTGTTGATGGAGCATTTATAACAAATAGAAGGAAATGTTCATGCTCCTGCCTAATTAATTGGCGTGTGACTTGATGTTGATGGGTCACCAGTTCTGCCAATTTCTCAATTTGTTTGGAAAGAGCTTTCATCTTTCTTTCCATGGTAAACTGGAACTTTGCATAATCCCATTTGTCAACACCGTCTTTGATGGGTTGGGATGATTCGCCATTGGAATCTTGTACAGTCCTCCAACTGATCATGTTGACCTCTTCTTCTTTGTGTTGAAGAAGAGGGTTGTCTTGCACATGAGGTTGATCTGGTTTGGTGACTACAATCTCACCGTTGTCTATCAAAACCTGAATCTTATGTTTCAAGGCCCAACAATCTTGAGTATTATGTCCGGGTGCCCCGGCATGATAAGCACACTTTCGAGTAGCATTAAAACCCCTGCCATTAGGGTTGGCTAGTAGAAGAAGATGTGTAATTTTCTTCTGAGTAGTCAGAAGAGCAAGAATGTTCTCGAGCGAATCCCCTAAGGGTGTGAACGTCTGAGGTCGCTTTACTTCTCCACTTTTAGGCAATTGAGGGTTTGAAGATTGCGCTGGAAAAGGGGAGTAGTTTCTCCTCTGCATAGGCATGCTTGGATTGCCTTTTTATCCTTGTAGTATCAAGGAAACATCCTCCTCTTTCTTTTTATGGACCCTCTGGGGGTCGTTTCCATAAGATCCGAATTGGATGTGCTCAACAACAGCTTTAAGAGCGGCTAGGTCTTGAATTTTACCGGACTTTAATCCCATGTCAGCCATCTCGCCATGTTTGATAATTTCAGAAAATGGTTTGCCAATACCAGCTAGAACTCTCTCATAGAAAGGAGCTTCCTGTACATCTATGAAAGTCATGACTATTTCTGATTATGTCATGGAAGGAATAACTTGAGCAGCAAGGCGCCTCCACCTTTGAGCGTACTCTCTAAATGACTCATTAGACTGTTTCTTGACCTTGGTGATTTGGTACCAGTCAAGAGCCATTTGAGATTGAATACTGTATTGAGTGAGGAAGGTGTGAGCCAGCTCTTCCCTGTTATGGATCTTAGAGTTGTATAATCTGGTATACCATGAACGGGCTTCTCCAGTCAGACTTTTCTAAAACAACTGCATTCTGAGCTTTTCATTCTCCGCATTGGATCCGAGTTCTCCAATGAACACCTTTAAATGTGTGTAAGGATCCCCTAATCCGTCATACTTTTCAAAATCAGGGGTCTTAAATTTCTCTGGATAATGCACACCAGGAATTATGCAAAGGTCTGCATATGAAACACTACCATGTGTTCCAATCCCTTTAAGAATGCGAATGGTTTCCTCCATTTGAAGGACCTTCTTCCTGATGTCACTGGTGTCTGGATCTCCTTTGAGATGGGTGCCTTCAGGGTCTTTGTTGGTTGTATCCAACTGATGTTCTGGACTTGTTTTTTCCAGAACTTGAACTCCCCCTTGTGTAGAGGATTCTGTATGTGTAGGTATCTTCGTACCCTGAGTAGACTGGTGTAATTCTTTTAGTAGAACAGCCAAATCTGTGATTTGTTTACTCAATCCGTTAAATTCTTCTCGGGAAATAGGATTAGACTATTCGGAAGAGGACATGATTGGGTGTAGGCTCGCAGTCTTTTTGGATTTTGACCAGGTAACAGGCCCAATTGCTTCCCTACAAAAGACTTACATAGTTTAGTCTTAGGCTAATATAAATGTTATCATAACATGTCCATTTTAGGAATTTGTCTTGCAAAATTGGTTGTTAATTGATAACATGTCATGCATGCATAGAAATTCTTCATATTTTCCATTACATATAGATGAACATGGAATAAAATTACAAGTAAATGCTTTTACAAGTAATTGAAAATAGAAATCATGAAGAAACTTTCCTCCGCGTTTGGTTTATCAGAGGTTGACCTATCCTAGGGTTTCTCTCGCTGCTTTTAGGCATTAAGGTTCCCAGATCATCGCAACCTACTTGACGGGAAGCTAATCCGGTCGTTCAACTGGAGCGAATCAGAGTGGTGCCTTTCTTAAGCCCCAAGGAATTATTCTTCCCACGAGTCCAGTAATCAAACACCGACAGAATAGCCTCCTGGTGGAGGGACCACACAGCATACATTCACATACAATGTGTCTCACCGTTTATGCAAAATGATGACATGTGTGAAGCACTAATATCACAAATAGATATTTAGCAGTGCAGTAATTAAAATGCATCTGTACACATTCATCAGAAATGTAAATGCAACATTCACACACAAGCATATAACAATTTTGAAAAGCTTGTAATAGCGGCTTAAGCCCTCTTACTGGAGTCCCCAGCAGAGTCACCACCTGTCGATGTCGGAATTTTTGAGTGTCCCTTTTCGTTACTTGTTCTTTGGTGTTCCCATGTTCATGTGAAATTTGTTTCAAAAAACAAGTGAAAAAGGTCTGACATGTATAATGTCGACGATTGGACTTTAAGAGTCGCCAGTTTGTGTATTTAACTGGTTGCACCAACACAACCGAAAAGGCTTGCACATTTACCCAGTGATTTGACACTGCTAAACGGGTCTGTGAAACCGAGATTCATTTTGGGTCCGGGGGCTTGATTATGTGGAGGGAAGGTGTTAGGCACCCCCCGACATCCGTGTTACCACGGTGACCGTCACTTTTCAAAGAAATTGTTATATGAATGTATGTGTGTGTGTGTGTGGATCAATGTGCAATTATTTGAAAGTAGTGAGAGGCCTCATTCGCACCTATATATACATGGTTTGAATTTTATAGGAAAATTCAGTTTTAACCAAGATATAGCAATGTCGTTTTATAAAAGAGGTTTTTCAAACCCTGTGCTCAATAGGAATTGAGAACTTTTCATACTTCCATTTTATTATTAAATGTCCGGCTTGTTTGCTTTTATTTTCGAGATGCGAAGCATTCTTGAGAAAATAATATACAGCAGTGCCGAACTCTTCATAGGCATGATAGCCATCCAAGGAAATTTTGACACTGTAAAATAATGTACAAGCTGCTTACAGCTGAAAAATGTCCATTATGGGAATCGAATCTAGATTCAGTAAACTAATTCTGTGATCAAATGATTCCTAGGCTCACATGATACTGTAATTTGTATGGAAAGCAGTAAGCAGTTATATATATAAAAGCTATAAATATATATATATATACAAACATGATCAATCACCACAAGCAACTCCATGGGGGATCGAAAATGTAAATATATAAAAGCGGTAAATATATATATATATATATATATATATATATATATATATATATATATATATGGACATGATCAACCGCCACGAAGTAAACTCCAGGTGGGACGAAATGTAAATAAAGCTGTAAAAGCGATCAACTGCCACGAAGTAAACTCCAGGCAGGACAAAATGTAAATAAAGCTGTAAAAGGCCACGAAGTAAACTCCAGGCCTGACAGGAATGTAAATATATATATATAAGCAGTAAACGCACCGGATGTAAATCCAGGCTCATTGGATATGTCCGACAGTAATTATATATATATATATATATATATATATATATATATATATATATATATATATATATATAAGCAATTAAATGCTCCAGATCGAAATCTAGGCTCAATTGAGGCATAACTCGATAATGTTATTCCATATATATGAAATATACACATATATTAGTATATATATATATATATACAAACAGAAATGAAAACCACGGACCGAAGTCCGGGCAAATGCACACAACACGACTCTCAATGTGTATAATAGTGTGTGCTATATGAGAAGAAGTCTTTATAAAATATAAGAAGGCTTACAGTGGGCTACCAAAGTTGACTTCTATGAATTTAAATGGATAAACACTCAGCTCCCACCGGATAAAATATAGCTATATGTGAGCTAACTAGTGTTTAAAGAAGAGGAAACACTCAAAAGATGTGTATACAAAGTAAAATGGACAGGGCTTCCTCGCCTTTTTCCTTCTCTCTTTCTCTTCAAATGGCTGACCCAAGCCTTGTATATATAGATGGATGGCTGCAGGTACACCTGTGGCTGGTCGTGGCGGATCCGAGCCTCGCGGGTCTTGTCGTCTCGTAGTACGTGCACTCATGCACTGTAATTTCTGCTCAAACCTGCAGAACTTCAATCTGAGCATCCGAACGAGGTATATCTGACCTTCTTCGGACCGCTGGTGTCGAGAGTTACACAATGGCATGGATTAAAGGTTGTACGAAGTCAGGAAGAGGGGTCTATGCCCATGGTCTTCAAGCTTCGAATTCTATCCAAAGTACTACCACGTATAATAGTCACTCGGGATTGTCAATCCTCAGCTCTTGTGGGACATTGTTGGATGTATGTATGTATGTATGAAGTGTTGAGACGACATGCCATTTTTCGAAGGAACAAGATGACGTTTGATTCCTCGCCGGGGTTATCGCCGGTTTGAGTTGAAAGTAAACGTTGCTCAGGGTTACAACTGAGATTGGACTACTTATTAGTATGACGCGATATCATCTTGTTGATATGGTAAGATGACGTTGTGACTCCTCACCGGGGTTATCACCGGTTTAAGCGGAAAGCAGACGTTTGCTCAGGGTTACATCTGAGATTGGACTGCTGCTTGTATGTCTCACTATCATCTGTGGATGTTCCTGTCTGCTCGTTGTTATCTCCGGGTCTGAGGTGTGTGTGCCTCGACAGGATGTCTGAGGTTGAAGCTGATTGCATATGTTTGAAATAAGCATTTCTCGAATTATCGCCAGAACTGCAATGGCATCTCTTGGGGCTATCACCAAGGATGGGGTTTCTACTCCCAGTGTTTCTCTGGGACTGGAACTGAGCGTCGTGGTGTTATCGTCGAGATAGAACTGTCCTCTCCAGTGTTTTTGTCGGTATTTTGATCTGCATATCTCGGGGTTATCTCTGAGATCGGAAATGACATTCCCGGTGTGTGTTCCGGGTTGACATGATGTTCCCGGTTTGTGTTCCTGGTTGGAACTGAACTTTTGGTGGTATCCGGGATTGATGTAAGCTGTCTTTTAGGTTTATCTCCAAAAGATGAATCTACCCTCCTGCAATGTTAGTAATAGGAGTGCAGAAAATTTTGAGTGTGTACAAGTGTCGAGTAGTAATGATTAGTAATTAAAACTTAAAATTTGGTTGACAAGATGGCTAATATAGGAGGATCCAGCCAGGCTAGAGAGGAGGAGCCTCGAGATGTTCAAGTGATTTGGGAACAACTACTGCCACGGAAAACAGTTTTGTTGGTCACAATAGTTAAACAGGAGAGAGTACCTGATGAGGAGGATGAGATAGAGACGGATGAGGAGGACCCCGTTGAGCTGCCACAGTCGAAAGAGGAAGACGAGGATGAGGAGATTCCACTTAACTCGATAGCTGCCCATATGTACAACGAGGTGTATGATCGCAATGTGGAACTTCAAGATACCATCATGGAGTGGCAAGAGATAGTAGCTGAACAATAGACCTCGATGGCGCAGAAGGACGACGAGATCAAAGATCGA
Source organism: Panax japonicus (assembly GCA_020205505.1). Lineage (NCBI taxonomy): Eukaryota > Viridiplantae > Streptophyta > Magnoliopsida > Apiales > Araliaceae > Panax > Panax japonicus. The sequence continues at coordinate 34,815,762 of CM035108.1, forward strand.
GAGGAACGTCTGAATAACGTTGACGAGAAGCTGGTTCACTGATACGTGGGTTTTATACCTACTTATTGGATATCAATTCACGAGAACTATGCCCATATCAAGTACACTTTAGTGTGTTTTTAGTTGCATTTTGTTTTGTTTTGCATTACATGTACTGAGAACTCCTTTGGTGTGAAAGTGCGGGAAATGGCATAGCTTGGCGATGGTAGATGGCATGAGGCTAATGGAAGCATGACGCGAGGAACAATTGGAGATATGCAAATGAGCATGGATGAAGGAAGAGGGATCAGTAGTTGAACACAGAAGCAGTAGCAGCAGCAAAGTCAAGAATTGAAAATGTAGAAGTCGTGCAGCCATGCGGTTACACAGGCTAAAAGATGTGCACCCGCACCATCACCCGGACAGAACTGACTTTGCACTCGCACGCCCGAGCTATGATTACAAAGGGACCGCGCGCGTAGTTAACCGAAGCTGCTGACTTTATTTTAATTTTTAAAATTGAAGTGTTTAAGTTGATAAAAATGATTATGGTTGGCACCAGACGTATCTATATTTAGTTTTTACGTGTTTTTCATAATATAGAACTAGGGTTTTACGCTTTGAGGAATTCCAAAGTGGAGCCAAGTTTAGATTGAATATTTTCTACTTCATCTTTGGGTATTCAATCATTGTGAATGAACTACTTTTATGTTGTTAGATATTAGTGAGGGTTTGAACGTTACGTTTGGATTGTAATCAGCAATTGGGTTTGATCGATTCTTTCTTCTCTCTTTCAATTGTTTATTTATTTTCCATGTATTGTTTTGATCCATAATGGCTTTCGGTTCAATCATAAACTAAACTCCATTATGGGATTCTAACGGATTTTAATATGTAGTCTAATTTATGGCTTAATTATTGGACTGTTTTAGTATCGTGAGAAATTTCTATTATGGTTATTTTGAATGCACGAATGATTGATCACCATTCATTTTATATGCTTGTATGGAGTAGAAAAATAACATGCGAGTATGGTTGTAATCATGATAGCATGCGTATATGGGGCTATTTTGCTTAGCTTTATATTTCGTGAATCAGATAGACATATATTGTTTCACCGTATGAGTTATATAAGGGCTTGTGCTTAAATTCAATATGGCTGCAATTTCACATAGAAATATAGTGAGGTTGGTTTTATTGATGATTACATGATGTCTATTGTATGTGGATGTTATGTAAGTAGGTCATAATACATTGAAAAATGGCTATGTCTACATTCGTACTCTTGGCTAATTTCCTGTGATACGTGAATAATCTTGCATGATGGTGGTAATTAGGTGAAATATTAAATGAAGTTAGGATCCCATTATTTCCAGATTTGATTTATTACATTAATATTCTTCTTTTAGTTATTAATTAAGTTTAGAGTAATTAACTTTCATAAGCATTCGTTTAAACATATAAAAATAATGATTTAGTTGATGCATAATAGTTTAATTTAGAATCCTTTCTCCGTGGATCGATACTCGACTTACTCTGTATTGCTTGTTGACACATGTATGCTTGCATGAGTTAGAGCTCTTTTGTTAGAACTAAAAATGAGGCAACAAGTTTTTGGTGACGTTGTCGGGGAAAGGCGTATAAATTTTTATTATTATCATCAGTTTTAAGCTATATTGTATGACTTAGACAAATCTAATATTATCTCATTTCTGTCTTTGTTTTTGTTTTTATTTCAGTTACTTGTATAATTTTTATGCACACACGATCGTCCAATTCAAAATTGATACCAGCACAGGATAATATTAACGAGAGAGGTTGGAAGGCGAGAGTGCAGAGAAATTTACAAGCACAGTTAGAGGGTACTACATCTAATATGGTAGAAGGACAAACAGAAGAGCAAAGAGAGGAGCATAAGACTCTAAGAGACTATTCCATGCCTAATATTAATGGACTAAAGTCGAGCATAGTCAGACCAGCGATAGAAGCTAATACATTCGAGATAAAATCGGACACTATTCAAATGGTGCAGAATTCGGTACAGTTTGGGGGTGATGTTACAGATGATCCTAATGAGCACTTGTTGAGTTTCATCGAGATATGTGATACTTTCAGATACAACGTGGTGACGGATGATGCTATCAGACTTAGGCTGTTTCCATTCTCATTGAGGGATAAAGCAAGAACTTGGCTTCATTCTTTGCCTTCAGGGTCAATTATTACATGGGAGGACCTAGCACAGAAGTTCTTAGCCAAGTTTTTCCCAATGGCTAAGAATGCGAAAATGAGGACAGCAATCTCTCAGTTTGAGCAACAATAGGGTGAATCCTTATACAAAGCCTGGAAGAGGTATAAAGAGATGCTGAGGAAGTGTCCGCACCATGGTATGCCAGATTGGATGGTGATCAACACATTCTATAATGGATTGGGATGGCAGTCTAGGCCGATTGTAGATGCAGCTACAAGTGGAGCATTATGGGCGAAGAGCTATGACAAGGCCTATAACCTTATTGAAACAATGGTAGCAAATGATTTTCAGAACCCTACATCTCGGATGCCACAACCCAAGGTTGCAGGTTTGTTGGAAGTGGATGATATTACTCAGTTGTCAGCACAGATGGCAGCTATGGCGAAGAAAATAGATTCATTAGCAAAGAGTAAAGAGAAAACAGTTGCCTTCGTATGTGAGATTTGTGCAGGGTCACACTCGACAGATTAATATGTTATCAGCTCGGAGTCAGTACAGTTTATAAGAAATTATAGGAAAGACCAAGGACAGTTTTAGAACACGTACAACTCTAACAATTGTAATCATCCTAACTTCTGTTGGTCAAATAATCAAGGAAATCAATAAAATCAGTTTCAGCCGAATCATCAATTTCAGTCACAGCCAGCGCAACCACAATTTACACCAAGACCACCTTTTCCGCTGGGATTTTCTCAACAACAACATCATACTCCAGCTGCACCTTAGCAAGAAAAGAAATCAAAAATGGTGGAGATGATGATGAAGTACATGGAAAACACGGAGGTAATGATCAAAAGCCAAGCAGTGGCTATTAAAAATCTGGAAACTCAAATGGGGCAAATGGCAGGCATGCTTAACAACAGGCCCCATGGTTCATTGCCAAGTAATACAGAAGTAAATCCACGAAGAGAAGGGAAGGAACAGTGTCAAGCGATCACATTAAGGTATGGGAAAAAGACTGCAGAAACTGAGCATGGCGCGGTCGCGCCATGTTATATTGCGGAAGCTGCACGGCCGCGTGAGGAGCAAACTGTGTCTGCTGAGAAATTGATTAAGGAAAATTCTGAGTTACAGCAAGTAGAGAAGGATAAAGCAGGTTCAGTTGAGAAGCCCGTGAGTACAGTACCACTAGTTCACCCTCTGGTTCCGTATCCACAGAGATTGAATAAGCAGAGGGGAGACAAATAGTTCAGTAAATTTTTGGAGGTCTTTAAAAAGCTGCAGATCAACATACCTTTCGCGGAGGCATTGGAACAGATGCCAAGTTATGCAAAGTTCATGAAAGGTATATTGTCAAGGAAGAGGAGATTATAAGAGTTTGAGACAGTGGCCTTAACAGAGGAATGCAGTGTAGTGCTTCAGCGCAAACTACCTCCAAAGCTGAAAGATCCGGGAAGTTTCACAATTCTATGTACAATCGAAAAGAAGAACTTCAGTAAGTGTCTATGTGATCTTGGGGCAAGTATCAATTTGATGCCCTTGTCAGTGTTCAACCAGTTGGGATTGCCGGCTCCAAAATCGATAAATATTTCTTTGCAGTTAGTTGACAGATCCATAACGTATCCACAGGGAATTATCGAAGATGTATTGGTAAAAGTGGATAAATTTATCTTTCTAGCTGACTTCATCATTTTGGATTACAAAGAAGATAAGAGTATACCAATCATACTGGGGAGACCATTCTTAGCCACAGGAAGGACCTTGATTGACGTTCAGAAAGGGGAACTCACTATGTGTGTTCATGATCAGGAGGTTACCTTTAACGTATTCAAGGTAATGAAGTTCCCAATAGATGAAGAGGAATGTTTCAGAGTTGATTTGGTGGATTAGGTTCTAAATGATAAAGTAGAGAGTTTAGTGGATTATGAACAGTTGAGAAGTGTTATTGCTGAAAATTCAGATTTGGAGGACAAGGAAGTTGAAGAACTTGTGCAGTATCTGGATACCACTCCACAATTAAAAAAATTCAAAACACCTGTCGAGCCATTGAAGAAAGCTGGAGAGACGTCGGTAAAATTGAAACCATCTCTTGATACACCTCCAGAACTTGAATTGAAACCACTTCCAGATCATTTGAGGTACACATTTTTAAATAAAGATTCAAAGCTACCTGTGATTATTTCTTCTGCACTAACATCTTTTCAGGAAGAAAAACTGCTACGAGTTCTTAGAGAGTTTAAATCAGCTATCATATGGACCATAGCAAATATTAAAGGGATCAACCCTTCTTTTTGCATGCATAAGATCCTGTTAGAAGATGATAGTAAGTCGTCGGTGGAGAAGCAAAGAAGGCTTAATCCGATATTGAAAGAAGTGGTCAAGAAAGAGGTACTGAAATGGCTGGATGCAGGCATAATCAATCCGATTTCAGACAGCTCATGGGTGAGCGCAGTGCAGTGTGTACCAAAGAAGGGTGGTATGACCATCGTTATAAATTAGAATAATGAGTTAATTCCAACACGAACAGTGACGGGGTGGAGAGTCTGTATGGACTACCGCAGGCTCAATAAAGTTACAAGGAAAGATCATTTTCCACTACCGTTTATTGATCAGATGTTGGAGAGACTGGCGGGTCATGAGTATTATTGCCTTTTGGACGGTTATTTAGGCTACAATCAGATTATGATAGCTCCAGAAGATCAGGAAAAGACTACCTTCACATGTCCATACGACACTTTTGCTTTCAGAAGGATGTCTTTCGGGTTGTGCACTGCTCCAGCCACCTTTCAGAGATGCATGATGGCTATTTTTTTAGACATGGTGGAACAAAATGTGGAGGTATTTATGGATGATTTTTCAGTTTTCGGGGACTCGTTTGATTTATGCCTTGAGAATTTGGTGATGGTTTTGAAAAGGTGTGTTGAGACAAATTTAGTACTGAACTGGGAAAAGTGCCATTTCCTGGTACAAGAAGGAATCATACTGGGACACAAGGTTTCGAAGAAGGGACTTGAGGTGGACAGGGCTAAGTAGGAAACTATTGAGAACTTGCCACCACCTACTTCAGTAAAAGGTGTTCACAATTTTTTGGGACATACAGGCTTCTACCGTAGATTCATCAAGGACTTCTCGAAGATAACTAAACCACTATTCAGTTTATTAGAGAAGGATACACAGTTTAATTTTGATGAGGCTTGTGTGTCGGCATTTGAGCACTTAAAGGGGAAATTAACGTCAGCACTAGCTATCACTGCTCCAGATTGGGATTTGCTATTTGAGTTGATGTGTGATGCCAGTGATTATGCTGTAGGGGCTATTTTGGGGCAGAGAAAGGAAAAGATATTTCATGTGATCTATTATGCCAGCAAGACCCTTACAGATGCATAGTTGAACTACACCACCACAGAGAAAGAGTTATTGGCAGTGGTGTATGCCTTTGATAAATTTCGAGCATATCTGATTGGTACAAAGGTGATAGTGTACATGGATCACGCGACAATTCGATATTTAGTGGCAAAGAAGGATGCAAAACCTCGGTTAATCAGATGGATTTTATTACTGCAAGAATTTGATTTGGAGATCATGGACAGAAAGGGTACGAAAAACCAAGTGGCGGACCACTTATCTCGACTAAAGAATCCGGAAAGGGAGGCAGACTACGCGAACTATTTGGTGAGCAAGATGGTACCTTCTGACTTGGTGGGTTATCAAAAGAAAATTTTTTTCATGATGTTAAATGGTTTATATGGGATAATCTGTACTTGTTTAAATAGTGTGCCAATCAAATGATAAGAAGGTGCATCCCATATAGCGAGGTTGAGGGTATTCTGCAAGATTGTCATTCTTCTGTGTATGTGGGTCACTATGGTAGAGAGAGAACATCGACTAGAGTACTACAAGCAGGATTTTACTGGCCAACAATTTTTAAGGATGCCTACAATTTTGTCTAGAGGTGCAATAGATGTCAGAGAGTTGGGCACATCTCGAAAAGAAATGAAATGCCCTTGAATACGATACTCGAAGTGGAAATTTTTGATATGTGGGGGATTGATTTCATGGTCCCTTTTATTTTTTCTTGCGGAAATCTCTACATCTTGCTCGCAGTGGATTATGTGCCGAAATGGGTAGAAATGGCAGCTCTTCCGACAAATGATGCAAAGGTAGTCCTCAGGTTTTTGCATAGAAGTAACTTCACGAGGTTTGGGACTCTAAGGGCCATCATTAGTGATGAAGGCAGTCATTTGTGCAATAGGCAGTTTACAGCTTTGTTGGCCAAATATGGGGTGAACCATCGCATTGCTACAACTTATCACCCACAAATGAATGGTCAAGCTTAAGCGTCAAATCGAGAAGTTAAAATAATCCTTGAAAAAGTTGTGAATCCCACCAGGAAGGATTGGTCTTTAAATCTCGATGATGCTGTTTGGGCCTATAGGACTGCATACAAAACTCCACTGGGCATGTAACCTTTCCAGCTAGTCTATGGCAAAGCATGTCACCTTCCTATGGAGCTAGAGCATAAGGCATATTGGGCAATTCGAAAGCTCAATTTTGATTTGAAAGCTGCAGGGGAGAAACGCTTACTCCAACTCAATGAGTTGGATGAATTCTGATTACAGACATATGAAAATTCTAAGTTGTACAAGGAGAAGGTGAAGAAATGGCATGATCGCAAGATCATAGAGAGAACATTTGAACCGGGACAAAGGGTTTTGCTTTTTAACTCCAGACTTAAACTTTTTCCCGGGAAGCTGAAATCAAGATGGTCAGGGCCATTTACAGTGAAGACTGTCTTCCCACATGGTGCGATAAAAGTGTTTAATAAATTCCTGGATCAGCCTTGTAAATTGAATGGGCAGTGATTGAAGCATTACTTTGGTGGCGAGGTGGACAGACAAAAAGTCACCTCAATTCTTTCTTCGATATGAGATTCAGAGACAGTCGAGCTAATTGACTATAACTTTGCGCTTGATGGGAGGAAACTCATTATTTCTATCTCTGCTTTTTAATTATTCAGTTTAGGTTATTTTTGTTAGTTCATTTTCATTTGTAGTTGTGCTAGTTGATAGCATTGCATAAATATATTAGAAGTTGAATGTCATATGATTTTGTTTGTGCATAGCAGAGAAATTATGGTGTTAAGATAGACACATATGCTTATTTAGTAAATCATGTTTTAACAGTGTTTATTGGTGATATTGTAGGTGTATTGGATGGAGTGCATGACTGTCTTGAAGCTTTGATTCAAAAATTGATAGTGCAGACTGCAACCAGGCGCACCTGCGCAATGATGACAGTGTTAATCCGCGCGCCCATGCTGCAAGCATCTCTGTGCATAAATAGGCAATCGTGCACCTGCGCCTGGTATCCATTGCAAAGCCGCGCGCCCGCGTGCCAATGACAGTAGCTCAGACGTACCCAAGCGCCTAGGCGCTCATCACTCACGTGCCCGCACCATAACTCGATTGAAAAGCCACGCGGCCGCGTACGACACCGAAAGTGGAATTTTTTTTAAAGTTTTTAAAAAACGTGTTGTGACTCATTTGTCTATCAGTTAATATAACAGAAAGGCGCATACTCCTTGCTTTCCATTATATGCACGTTTCCTCATCTCTAATCAGTTATAACTTGAAACCATACATCTCTCCTCCACTACGCGATTGGTGTTTCAGATCTCAAACCCACGATTGATTGTTACACTATAAAACCTAGGGTTTCAGATTGGTCGTGCAAATCAGTTTGGGGATTATTCACTACATCAACTATCACTCACTATCAGGAAAGTAATCTTCGTCACTCTATTAATTTCAAATGGGCCCAAAGAGAGCACGTTCTATTTCTTCTTCATCGTCGTCTTCCTTTAGCAGTCAAGGGGAGGATGTGGTAGATCATACAAAATTTCTCAGTCTAGAAGCACAGATGGAGTATTACAGAATTGTGGCCAAAACATTTGTGAAGGAAAGGGGTTTTAAGCTTGAGAAACAGGATGGTCAATTATGGAATATGATTCAAAAAAGGGGATGGTTTGGATTGACTGCCACTCCTATGCCTACACCCATGGGCATCGTTCAAGAATTTTATGCGAATGCAAAAGACACTATGAGTGGGTTATCTGTGGTTCGAGTAGTTCAAGTATATTTTCGACCTCCCGCAATCAGAGCAGTTTTTAGGCTACTCGACACACCACCGACTGGGTCTGATAATTGGGTAGAAGGTGCACATTTGGAAACGGATCTGGAAGTAGTAATTACTGAGTTGTGCGTTCCAGGAACGAAGTGGACTTATAGGGCCGGCACAAATCAGCCTCGAATATTCCCAGCCTCAGCCTTGAATCGGTATGCAAAAGCGTGGAATTTATTTATATGTGCCAAGTTCGTTCCGTCATCTCATCAGAATGAAATCACCGTCGAGAGGGCAATCATTCTGTGGGGAATAGTCATAGGCAAGTACATTGATGTGGGCCACCTGATTCATCAAAATATGTTACGTTATCTGTGGGGAAGCACTACGAGGAGTATTCCACACGCAACTGTTGTAGCTATGTTGTGTGCCCATCAAGGATGCCATTGGGACAATGAACAAATGCAAAACCCGAGCCAAGATATCACTCATGCAACCATTGCAAAATTCAAGGATTGGGCAGGAGGTGCATCGCACCCCAGAGGAAAAGGCTTTATCATTCAACCCACATCCCCAGTGCCTCCATCACAGCCCACACAAGAACCTGAAGCGGGAACATCGGCTCAAGAAACAGCTGCTACTGGGGATCGACAGCTCCGAAGGTTGGAGCGAAAGGTCGACGCGATGTATGACAACTTTGTAGCATTTGCTACGGGTTTCACGAGGTCGCTCACAGAGGCATTTGAAAAGCAAGGGACCATGCTTGAGTGGCCACGGTTCGGGACGGCCGTGCCATATCCACCACCAGATTCACCACTCGACGAGGGTGGTGCCGCTGAACAATAGGGGAGTTTCTCTAACCCTATACCTTCATTCATTGAGGCAATGAATATTATAAGTTTAGGGGTATTGGGCAGTAGGGTTGTATATAGTATTTACATTGCATGCTTAGTTTAAATTTGTATGTTTTATGTGTTAGATAATAATTGCAGAATTTTTTTTGGATTTTAGTCATAATTATTGGTGTTAGTATATGTTTAGTTGCAATGTCTCACAAATTCTGGCTCTATAGAAGTTATGTCTAGTCTATAATGAAAGTGAATTATGAAGGATTGTTGAGTATTTTGGATAACATGAAATTAGATATAATGTTTTACATGATGTAATTCATGATGCTGTCTAAATGCTTTCGGTTTGCACTACCGTGTTGATAATTGCTTGTAGGCATAAGAATGATGTGTTGCATTGCTTGATAGAAAATGTGGTTTAAAAAGAGAATTATGGGGAAATTGGACTTAGACTGTACAAAACATTGATAATCAAACCTTGGGAACACATGGGTATAATCTTGAAACCTTCTTGAGCTAAATGATTGACTCTTTGGAAGGAGCGAGATGGAACGTAAAATGCACTCGATGTATAAAAAACAAAAAAAGAGAAATAAACACTGCGGGAAGAACGAGAATTGTCCTCGTGAGTAAGAATAAAGCAGTTTAAACCCATTGTTGAACCTCAGTTTATTTTGATATGTTGGAACAGTCTTTGTTTCATAAGTATACATGACTCTTGATTTAGACTGTAATTTTCTATTTTGAGCAGTTTAGCATATGTATTCTTGCTTTAATCAAGTTTTGGTGAACACAACACACACACACAACATTTTCATAGCATATATGAATGATCTGAGTGTATGATATTATGTCTATAGTTTGGTTTGAATTTGTATTCTTGAATCTGGATAATTCAATGAGGCATGTTGGATTGAAATTCTATTATAGCTGGAAGAATGTGAAACTTGTTTGCATCATGATATAGTTGCATAGCATGTAGTTGCATTTTCAGTGTTTATATAGTATGCATTGCTTGAGGGCAAGCAATAGTTCAAGTTTGGGGGTATTTGATAAGTGGGTTTTATACCTACTTATTGGATATCAATTCACGAGAACTATGTCCATCTCAAGTACACTTTAGTGTGTTTTTAGTTGCATTTTGTTTTGTTTTGCATTGCATGTACTGAGAACTCCTTTGGTGTGAAAGTGCAGGAAATGGCATAGCTTGGCGATGGTAGATGCCATGAGGCTAATGGAAGCATGACGCGAGGAACAATTGGAGATATGCAACTGAGCATGGATGAATGAAGAAGGATCAGTAGTTGAACACAGAAACAGTAGCAGCAGCAGAGTCAAGAATTAAAAATGCAGAAGCCGCGCGATTACACAGCCTAAAAGATGTGCGCCCGCGCCATCACCCGAACAGAACTGACTTTGCACTCGCGCGCCCGCGCTATGATTACAAAGGGACCGCACACGGAGTTGACCGAAGCTGCTGACTTTATTTTAATTTTTAAAATTGAAGTGTTTGAGTTGATAAAAACGATTATGGTTGGCACCAGACATATCTATCTTTAGTTTTTACGTGTTTTTCATAATATAGAACTAGGGTTTTACGCTTTGAGGAATTCCAAAGTGGAGCCAAGTTTAGATTGAATAATTTCTACTTCATCTTTGAGAATTCAATCATTGTGAATGAACTACTTTTATGTTGCTGAATATTAGTGAGGATTTGAACGTTACGTTTGGATTGTAATCGGCAATTGGGTTTGATCGATTCTATCTTCTCTCTTTCAATTGTTTATTTATTTTCCATGTATCGCTTTGATCCCATAATGGCTTTCGGTTCAGTAATGAAATAAACTCCATTATGGGATTCTAACGGATTTTAATATGTAGTCTAATTTATGGCTTGATTGTTGGACTATTTACGTATCGTGAGGAATTTCTATTATGGTTGTTTTGAATGCATGAATGATTGATCACCATTCATTTTATATGCTTGTATGGAGTTGAAAAATAACATGCGAGTATGGTTGTAATCATGATAGCATGCATATATGGAGCTGTTTTGCTTAGCTTTATATTTCGTGAATTAGATAGATATATACTATTTCACCGTATGAGTTATACAAGGTCTTGTGCTTAAATTCAATATGGCTACAATTTCACATAGAAATATAGTGAGGTTGGTTTTATTGATGATTACATGATGTCTATTGTATGGGGATGTTATGTAAGTAGGTCATAATATATTGAAAAATGGTTATGTCTACATTCGTGCTCTTGGCTAATTTCCTGTGATACGTGAATAATCTTCCATGATGGTGGTAATTAGATGAAATATTAAATGAAGTTAGGATCCCATTATTTTCAGATTTGATTTATTACATTAATATTCTTCTTTTAGTTATTAATTGAGTTTAGAGTAATTAACTTTCATAAGCATTCGTTTAAGCATATAAAAATAGTGATTTAGTTGCTGCATAATAGTTTAATTTATAATCCTTTCCCTGTGGATCGATACTCGACTTACTTTTTATTGCTTGTTGACACATGTATGCTTGCATGAGTTAGAACTCTTTTGTTAGAACTAAAAAAGAGGCAACATTTACACTGAAGGAGAGAACGAGCGAATGATAGCAGAGATTTCAGAGTTGAAGAACAAGTTGAAGGAAGAAGCTACGAAGAGGGCAAGAGCCGAAGACGCTTACAATGAAGCTTATCAACAAGCCGGAATGGCAGAGAGAGACGCACAAGCAAAGAGGATGAAGATGGAAGAGATGGACAATGTATTCAACACCGTGATCAATCGAGCTTAGGATCGGGTCATGTATTATCCAATTCAGTTCGAGACACTGCCATTATACATTTTAGATCGCCGAACAATGACTCGAATTATGGAGGAAGAGCGTCGTAAGTCTATGCAGTATCTTAGTAGGACATTGTAGGGAATGTACCGAATATGTGGTTAGAGAGTAAATAAATTGTAAATCCCGGGTATGATATAACCAATGGGATAGATTGGAAGACCCCAACTTTTATGAATAAATATGATTTTTCTATAATTATCATTTTTGAATATTATGGAATGAATTTGTTATAATGTTATAGTTGTGGGTAGTATTTATAAATTTTACAAAGTATGCAAGTTGTTATATTATATTTAATTGGTCGTAGAATATTCGTTTTAGCAGGGAATATTCGCACAACAGCGCAATCATTGGTGGACCCCACAATAGAATTATTGTCGGATTGAGAAAACGACAAAAATATATTTATGAAAATAACAGTGGAAGTTTTACCGTTAATACTGTTGAACTACTCGGTATTAAAAGTACAGTAATACGCGTAGTTGCATAGTAGCACACAATATTGATTATTGATGCTTACGTGAGAAGTCACTCAGTTATACTCAATTATTGCTACAGTAATTGCTGCATCATATCTCTCATATTATTGATTCGATTATTGTCACAGTATCATCTGCATAATATGTTATTTTATTAAATCAATAATTGCGACGGCAAAGTTATTCATATTATTAAATTGCAATATTTACAATGTCTAGAAGTTCTGTCAAGGAGAGGTTTGGTCACCTAATTGCGCGCCAATAGGGAGAAATCCTTATTGGAAAGCCCCATCTTTCCTAGGAACGACCTGGTTGACAAACATTGTGAGTTATAATATTAATGATGAATGTTATTCAAATTGAAGTTGTGCTCGGAGTTGAATTTGGAGACGCGGACATGATATTTGAGTCCGGAACGATGAAATTAGTAAAAATAGACTATGAGCACAAAATTTTACGGATTTTACTATTTGGTCAAAAAGTCAATAATTGACTTTTTGAGGAAAAGTCAAACTTCGAAATTTCAAAATTTATATTTTTGATAAAAATAGTTTCGTTGTGTTGGAATTATTTGTGTTAGTGAAAATCGACATTTATTTCGATAATAATTGATGTCTAGAGGTTATATTGATCAATCGGGTATTTAACTAGATAAATGAGCAATTGATTGCTATTATTTCACATGATTATAACTATTTGTTCACATGTGTATACTATTATTTCACATTCTTGTTACTATTAGGGGAGTTGGTGCAAGATTGATAATATTTGCATGACTAAGTTAAAAATGGAGGTATAGATGGAGGTACTATACTGTCATTCGTATTTTCACATGTCTAGAACTATTGATTCACGTGATTTACTATTGAATCACATTATTTACTATTAGGGGTAGTGGTGCAAGTTTGATAATACTTTCATGACTAAATTAAAAATAAAGAAAAAATTGGAGGTATTGTACTGTAATTTTTCGAGCCCCAAAACGTGCAATTATTGAAACTATATTTTTCTATAAATAGAAGCTCATTCTTCCTTCATTTCTCACCAATTTACTAAAGCTATAGAGCAATTATTATAGAGAGAAATTGTAGAGAGAAAATCTGTAGAAGAAGAGAAGCCTGCTACCTCACTACTCCTATATCCAGTTTCTTTCAAAGGTAAGGGGTATTATTTCTTTCTTTCGTCTTCATAAAGAGAACTTCTGTTATTCCATTCTTTATTATTATGTTGGAATAACCTGATTATGCAAAGTATCGCATACATGGTAAAATTCTTCTGTTATTCCATTCTTTATTATTCTGTTGGAACATTCTGTCTGTGCTTTACGTCGGACCTGGTTCCGTCTTTATTATTCTGTTGGAATATCTTGTCTGTGCATTTTACGCCAGACCTGGTTTCGTCTTTATTATTCTGTTGGAATATCCTGTCTGTGGGATTTACATCGGACCTGGTTCCGTCTTTATTATTCTGTTGGAATAACCTGCTTGTGTGGTCTACCGTATGCTTGGTGATTTCTTTTGTTTTTCCATTCCTTATTATACTCAGTTGGTTAAAGTTTTGACTTCTATACTCCATGAAATTAGTAGAATATCCTTGATATTTGCGCTTCATCCAGTATCTTTTCATGAAAATATTCTTCTGAGCATTCTTGAATTTTACTCTACAAAGAAGTATCATGTTGACAATTTGGACATTATTAGTTCCTGGATAAATTAATTCGTGAACTTGTTTTATTGAATTCTTATATCATTGTCATCATCATCATGTTTATATTTTTTTGAAAGTCATCTATGGCCTGTAATGCATAAATGGACTTGGTATGATTATGACCAGGGATTATTCAATATAATCATGACCGTAATGTTATAAATGATGTGATAAAAGTCCTCATTGGCCCGTAGTGCATTGATGGACAGTTGTTGGCATGATCATGACCATTGATGAATACACGAATGTCCTTGACCCGTAGTGCATGGATAATTGTGGTCGTGATACTAAAGAATATCCTTGGCCGTAGTGCAGGGGTGATTCGATGATGTAGATTATTTATTAAGCTGAGTCCCAGCGATAAAAGTGATGAAAAACCTTTTAAATCATAAAAGATAGTAGATTTTATTCTCTACTTGACTCTTTTAATGGATTATTTATTCTGCTGCAGTTAAAATTGATGTCTATTGTATTTTATCAATTTAACATTGTTGAAGACTAATGATAATTTATTCTGCATTATCTTAGTCATAATATTTCTTACTGGGCTAGTTGAGTTCACCATTTTGCTTTCATTGTTCTCTTCATGAAATGAGAACGTAGCGGGGGCTAGTCGGGGAATGGAGTGACGGTCCAGAGGATAACATTAGTAGTCTTCACTATTCTGTTAAATAGTGTGACAATAAATGTAATGAGGACTTATTCTGAGAGTAGATATTGTCTAGAAGACAATATATGTATTAAAACTCACAGCTCTTTTGTTGTATATTAAAGATTGTATTTGTATTCTTTACCATGTATTTGGCAACTCAAGATAGGTGATATATACTATTTTGGGGGCATCACATAGATGTTGATGATGTTGTCCTGTAACTGTTATAGTTCGGGAAAGTAATGTAAATAGCAGTGATGCTATTGTTTTGATATTTTTAAAAGATTATTAATGAATAAAAGTTATTATTTTATTCAAAGTGTTGTGTTACGTGATAATTTTTTTTATGTGCAACTTAAGTATATAATACTTAAAAGGTTGAATAGAATCTAATGGATGTATTTTAACAGAAAATGCCTCCAAGACTTCAACCACCCCGACAGAGGACCACTGAGGAAAACAACAACAACAATGTGGAAGGTAACCCAGTTCAGCTGCTAGTGACGTTACTGACGGGTGCTTTACAGAATAAACCTCAGAACCAAGGTACAACATTTAAGAATTTTAAGGAGGTTGGACCACCAGAATTCTGTGGGTCCATGAATCCAGTTGAAGCATAGACCTGGATCATGGAAATAGAGATGGTTTTCGATGTTTCTAGGGTAGAGGATAACCAGAAGACTACTTTTGCAACATACATGTTGAAAGCAGAGGCTAGTTATTGGTGGCAGGCCAATAAAACCCGAGGAGGTCAAGGGATTATGACTTGGGAAAGGTTTAAAGAGATGTTCTTAGATACTTATTTCCCATAAAGTTTGAAGAGTCAGCTAGAAGTGCAATTTTTGGAACTAAAGCAAGGAACGATGTCGGTGTCTGAGTATGCCGCAAGATTCAACGAGTTGGTGAGTTTTGCGACATATCAAGTCAGCACAGACGAACGCAATGTGAAGAGGTTTGAACAGGGACTGAAGCTCTGGCTGTACAGTAGGGTTTCCCTGTTCCAGCTGAAGACGTTTGTAATGGTAATGGAAAAGGCAATTCTCGCTGAGAGTTGAGGCGAGGCTTAAACAAAATATAACCAAGAGTAGAGGAAGAAGAAGAGTGAAGGTGAAGTTAAGAATGGTGGTGGTGGTAACAGTGTAAATAACAACAACAGTTTGAAGAGGAAGTGGAATGCAAATGTGGGAGCTGGAAATCAGCAAGGAAACCAGCAAAAGAAGAAGTTCGAAGCATGTGCTATATGCGGAAAGTTTCACAAGGGTGTGTGCTTGATGGGGAAACGAGTATGCTTCAACTTTGGACAGGAGGGTCACATCGGCCCCAAATTATAATCAACCTAAGAAGAACGTTTGCTTCACGTGTGGGTCCAAGGATCACTTTGCTCGTGAATGCCCTAAGAAGAGATCTGTAACGATCCAAAATTTTAAATTATAATTTAAATATTTATTGAGTGATATAAATATTATTTGAGGTGTTAAATATTTTATTGACGTGATGGTTGATAAATCTAAATGTGTTAGAGAATTTTTTTTATAAATTAAATTAATTTTTAATTTAGAGAGCTGTAAAATAACATGAGATGTTATACTGTTGTTTTGATTTAATGATTTAAATGATATATTAAATTATTAAATAACGTTATAATAAAAAGTATAATTTTGTGATATTTGTAAAATGTTATATTCAATTAAAATATAGTATGTGATTAATTTAATTGGTTAATATTGGATATGGAGATCCAAATAAATAATAGGTGATTATAATTTATAAACTAAAGTGTTTATTAAAATAAATTAAAAAGGATTTAAATTAGTTTTTTTGCCAAATAAGGCTTAAGTATTTTAATTCTTTAAAATTTAAATGGTTTGTCAAACAAGCCTTATTGCTTTTGATATTTCTAATTTTTGAAATTTAATAAAATAAACAAAATAAATAAAATAATAAATATAATATATACGTTATTTTGATAACTGATATAGCTATTAAGGCCATATCAATTTTGTGTTTTGCTATTACGCATACTAATTGGATATTAGCCTAGTTCTTGTTTATACGCATTCTTGTTTGCAAAGCTTGAGAGTTGAGGGAATTTTAGAGAGAAGGATTTCATAGCAGCAAATTCCAGTGATTTTTTAGAAAGGATTATTTTAGAAGTTAAAGGTATGTTTCATAATCTCTATATTATAAGCATGTATATGAGTTTTACGATAATAATTTTCACACTCTGTGAATTTTATAGAATTGATGTTCTTGAACTAGTTATGATGATTTCATGTGTCTATGATGATTAGATATTACATTTAAACAATAATTGCATGCTAAGTTTGGTTTACAGTAGAAGAAATTTTTTGACAGTATATGTATGTTTTCATATGTAGCTATGTAAGTATCAATTTTGATAGTCAAATTGCATGCTAAGATGTTAATTGACGTTTGTTTATGCTAGTTTGTTGAGATACGAACATAACGTAATTTGAATGAGGTGATTTGGTCATGTATTGAATTCACAGTGATGATTTTTAGGATGAATGTCAAGAAAATTGAGTTTTTCATGAAAACATGAAAATTGAGAAAATTAAAATAGTTTTAGTTGTTGTTAAATTATGCTAAGTGGTTGTATATGTTAGCAATCATGTCTATGATAGTTGTATATTTATTTTACGTGTTATTATCACTGTTTGGTGGGTGAAATTCGTGTTAGTTGGCTTAATAAAAGTGTCTAAGTCTGTTATGCAAAACTGAGTTATGTGTGTCGCGCGGCCGCGCAACCCTTAGGCGCGGGCCCGCTGCATCCCAGTATAAAACTAGCGCGGCCGCGCTAGTGCCCATTTTTAGACACTGAAGTCTGCTAATTCTGTAGACTTTGGTCGTTCTTTGTAGCTTAGCTTGAGGTTATGGTAATGTGTCCAACATATAACAACAAGGCTAAAAAAGAGTTGTGTGATGGAATTAGTGAATTCAAAGTGGTAAAAATGATTAGTAAATTTTGAATCCATTATGTGATAACTTAGTATACACAATGAATGCTAGGCAAGTGTTGTGAAGTAAACACTTGGAATTTTTGAAATGAAAATGGTAAAGAAAGACTTGTGCTAAAATGGTAAGTTTAGCTAGAAATGTACATGTTATGGTATGTTAGCATATCTAATAGATAATGTGGTTCTAAACCAATGTGTAGGTGAATGTGAGTTTAATATTGTAGCTTACGCTCGAGGCAAGTTTCTAAACCCTATCATTTTACATTGAGAAAATTCTGACTCTACACTTTTGTTGAGTTAGTTTTATTACTATATTGTAACTTTATTCTTTTTATTGAGCAAGCTTTTTATCTTAGCTATTGTTGAATAAGTCATTTGTTCATAAAATTTATTCAAGTAAACTTTAACTCTAATGTTATTCGAAATTGTCATTTGGTTGATTCATTCTAACTTGTTTATAGTTAAGCAAGTTTTTTAAGTTCTATTATTGTATAATGTTTGAACTCTTGTCTCTATTATTGAACTGTTTTAATCCTTGCATGAATTAATACCATGCTGGGCAAGGGTTTTTTTTTAGTTTCCAGTTTGCTACCAGTTAATGTATGTTCGAAAATTTCATTTCTAATGTTATAAGATTCTAACCTTAGCTTATTTATTGTTCAAGCAAAGGTTTATCATTTTATTCATTTTGTTGAATACTTATGCTTTATAGTTATTTCAAGCATGAGTTTAATATGTATAATCAGTTCATTTATGACTCTCAATTGTTCTATGTTATATTGTTATTAAACATCTGTTGTGATTAACAAACACTATTGATTCAACTAGTCCTCTAGTTGATGTTCGTTAAACTTCAAATTACCCTTGAAAGCTTATCCAAACCAAACTCTCTTTGGTCCAGACTTGTACTCTAAATACTGAGATGAACAACCCTATTATTATTAGGGGATACTTTACGCTTAGCATTAAAATGTTTGTGCACAATACGTTGTATGAAGGGCTGATCCCCCTAAGTACGAGGAGTCCTTATAGTCTTATAACTGTTAAAGTTGGAGTTGAAAGATTACTCGCAACTGTGGACATAGTTCATGGTCTTGTGACCCTCAGTTATGTATATTCCATAGTTTGGATTCCAATTCTGACTATCATTGTTAGAGTACTATTCAGTCTTGATGAGCCTATTGTTGGCAGTTATTATTATTATTCTCCTGTTGATTCATTGTTATACTCAGTGAGCAATTGTTTTGCTCACTCTTGCATATTTATATACTCATTGCAGCTAAAGTTTAGAAGGTAGATGAGCCTTCAACTAGCAAAGGAAAGGGAAAAATGTACAAGTGATGCTGATTTGTACTTTTGATTACTGTTATGATCATAGACTTTTTAATAATGATGTAATGTAATAATTTAATTCCACACTTGAATGATGATTAAAGGTTAGATAACCTGGGATGTTTTTGAATTTAATAGTGTAACCCTATTTAAGGGAAGGATTTATGATTTAAATATTATTTATTTGGGTAGATAATATGATTGTATGGATAGTGAACACCAAATCTTGTGGGAATATGAAGTACCTAGATTTGGGGGTGTCACAGGTTGGTATCAAAGCTTTAGGTTATAAACCTTAGGTGGGGAAAAGCCTTAGGAAGTAACCTTTGAAAAGATAGTGATGATAAACTCTTCTCGAGTTTTAGGAAAGAGAAAGTAATAAAACACTTATGTGCTTATGTGATTACAACTTATGTGTTCGTGAGTGTCGAGTATTAATGATTAGTAATTAAAACTTAAACTTTAGATGACAGGATGACTAATATAGGAGGATCCAGTCAGGCTAGAGAGGAGGAGCCTCGAGATAGTCAGGTGATTTGGGAACAACTACTTCCACAGGAACCAGTTCCGTCGGTCACAGTAGTTGAGCAGGAGAGAGTACCTGATGAGGATGATGAGATAGAGACGGACGAGGAGGACCCTGTGGAGCTGCCATAGTCGAATGAGGAGGACGAGAAGGAAGAGCTTCCACTTAACTCGATAGCTGCCCGTATGTACGACGAGGTGTATGACCGTAATGTGGAACTTCAAGACACCGTTGAGGAGTTGGAAGAGATAGTAGCTGAACAACAGACCTCGATGGCACAGAAAGACGATGAGATCCAGGATCGAGAAGAACGACTGAACAACGTTGAAGAGAAGCTGGTCCACACTGAAGGAGAGAACGAGCGAATGATGGCAGAGATTGCAAAGTTGAAGAACGAGTTGAAAGAAGAATCTACAAAGAGAGCAAGAGCTGAAGATGCGTACAGTGAAGCTTATCAACGAGACGGAATAGTAGAGAGGGACGCACAAGCAAAGAGGATGAAGATGGAAGAGATGAATAACGTATTTAATATCGTGATCAATCTAGCTTAAGATCGAGTCATGGGTTATCCGATTCAGTTCGAGACGCTACCATCATACGTATTGGATCGCCGAACAATGTTCCGAATTATGGAAGAAGAGCGTCGTAAGGCTACGCAGTATCTTAGTAGGACATTGTAGAAAATATAATTGGTAGGTGACTTAAAAATAAATGAAATGTAAATCCCGGGTATGATACAACCAATGGGATAGATGATGATGAAGTAATCCTGTAACTGTTAAAGTTCAGGAAAGTAGTGTAAATAGCAGTGATGCTATTGTTTTGATGTTTTTTTTAGATGATGAATGAATAAAAGTTATTGTTTTATTCAAAGTGTTAAGTGTTATGTGATAAACTTTTATGATGTGCAACTTAAGTATATAATACTTAAAAGATTGAATAGAAGCTAATGGATGTATTTTAACAGAAAATGCCTCCAAGACGTCAACCACCCCGACAGAGAACCGTTGGGGAAAAAAAGAACAACAATATGGAAGGAAACCCAGTTCAGCAGTTAGTGACGTTACTGACGGGTGCTTTGCAGAATCAACCTCAGAACCAAGGTACTATGTTTAAGGACTTCAAGGCGGTTGGACCACCAGAATTTCGTGGGTCCATAAATCCAGTTGAAGCACAGACCTGGATTATGGAAATCGAGAAGGTTTTTGATGTTGCTAGGGTAGAAGATAACCAGAAGACTACTTTTGCAATGTTTATGTTGAAAGCAGAGGCGAGTTATTGGTGGCAGGCCAATAAAACCCGAGGAGGACTAAGAATTATGTCTTGGGAAAGGTTCAATGAAATATTCTTTGAGACCTATTTTCCAGAAAGTTTGAAGAGTCAGCCGGAAGTACAGTTTTTTGAATTGAAGTAGGGAACGATATCGGTGTCTGAGTATGCCGCAAGATTCAACGAATTGGCGAGATTTGCGCCATACCAAGTCAGCACAGATGAGCGCAAGGCAAGGAGGTTTGAACAGGGACTGAAACCCTGGTTGTACAGTAGGGTTTCCCTGTTCCAGTTGAAGACGTTTGCAGCGGTAATGGAGAAAGCAATTCTCGTTGAGAGTGGAGGCGAGGCTGTAACAAAACATAATCAAAAGTAGAGGAAGAAGAAAAGTGAAGGTTAAGCTAAGAGTGGTGGTAGTAATGGCAAAAATGGAAATAATTTGAAGAGGAAGTGGAATGGGAATGGGGGAGCTGGAAATCAGCAAAGAAACCAGCAAAATAAGAAGTTCGAAGCATGCGCTACGTGTGGAAAGTTTCACAAGGGTGTGTGCTTGATGGGGAAATGAGTATGCTTCAATTGTGGCCAGGAGGGTCACATCGCCCCAAATTGCACTCAAGCTAAGAAGAATGTGTGCTTCACGTGCGGATCCAAGGATCACTTTGCTCGTGAATGCCCTAAAAAGAGACCTGGTGAGACAAATGGGAGCAAGGGAAATGCTAGTGGAGGTGCGCTGGCTATTGCTGGACCAACAACAACAAATAAGCCCGCAGCCAGAACTTTCAATATGATAGTTCAGGATGTGATGCAATCAAAAGATGTCGTGTCAGGTATTATCCCAATCAATGATATAGATGCATATGTATTATTTGATTCGGGTGCTACTTTCTCGTTTATATCTGAGGAAATTGTTAAGAAGTTAAAAATACCTTGTGAAGAGTTGAAATTCCCTTTACACATGGAAATTACAAATAGGGAAGTGATTCCTGTTAGGTTGATATACAAGAACTGTAGGGTGAACATTAAGGGGAATGTTATGAAAGTAGATTTAATCCAGATAAAACTCAGAGAGTTCGATGTTATTTTGGGAATGGATTGGCTATTTAATTAAGGAGCGATAATTGACTGCCTAAAGTAGTGTGTAAACCTTTTAACTCCGTCAAAGGTAGTTTTTCAGGGTAGCAAATTGCCTAGGAAAATGAAATGTCTGACGATGATGCAGGCCAAAAAGTTATTGAGTCAAGGCTGTGTAGGGATTTTAGCTTACATAGTCGATACTCAAAAGGTGAAGGGTGTGAAATTGGAGAAAATACCAGTAGTTAGGGTGTTCGTGAACGTGTTTCCAGAGGATTTTCCAGGACTTCCGCCTGACCTAGAAATCGAATTCGTGATCGACTTAGCGCCAGAAACCGCTTTGATATCGAAGGCTCTGTACAGAATGGCTCCGGTGGAGATGAAGGAACTAATGGTGCAACTACAAGAGCTGCTAGATAAAAAGTTCATTCAACAAAGTGTGTCACCGTGGGGAGCCCCGGTATTATTCGTGAAGAAGAAGGATGGGTCAATGCGTCTTTGTATTGATTATAGGGAATTGAACAAGGTCACTATTAAGAACAAATATCCGTTGCCAAGAATAGATAACTTGTTTGATCAATTGAAGGGTGCTAGATATTTCTCAAAAATAGATTTGAGAAGTGGATATCACCAATTGAAAGTAAGGAAGGAGAATGTAACGAAGATGACATTCTGAACTTGGTATGGACATTACGAATTTTTTGTGATGTCTTTTGGTTTGACAAACACCCCTGCATCGTTCATGGATTTGATGAACAGGGTGTTTAAACCATTTTTGGACAAATTTGTGGTGGTATTTATCGATGATATTTTGGTGTACTCTAAAACTCAAGAGGAACACGTGGAACACTTACGTCTGAAGTTGGAGATGTTAAGAAAAGAAAAGTTGTACGCGAAATTCTCTAAATGTGAATTTTGGCTGAAACGTGTAAAATTTCTTGGACATGTAATCGATAAGGATGGGATTTTCGTGGATCCATCAAAAGTTAAAGCTGTGATAAATTGGGAACAACCAAGAACTCCATAAGAGGTAAGAAGTTTCTTGGGTTTGGCAGGCTATTATAGACGGTTTATTCAAGATTTTTCCAAGATTGCCACTCCGTTGACAAATTTGACAAGAAAATCTGTAAAATTTGTTTGGACAAAAAAGTGTGAGGAAAGTTTTCAAGAACTGAAGAAGAAGTTAAGTGTGGCACCTGTGTTGTCGTTACCAGATAATACAGGAAATTTCGTAGTGTATAGTGATGCATCACACAAAGGATTGGGTTGTGTCCTTATGCAGAACAATAAGGTTATTGTGTATGCATCAAGGCAATTGAAAGACAACGAGAAAGGGTATCCAACTCATGATTTAGAGTTGGCAGTAGTTGTGTTTGCACTGAAGATATGGAGACACTATCTCTACGGAGAGAAATGTGAGATCTACACAGACCATAAAAGTCTAAAGTATATTTTCACACAGAAAGACCTGAACATGCAGCAAAGGAGATGAATGGAACTGATAAAAGATTATGATTGTGAGATCTTTTATCATTCGGGCAAAGCTAATGTGGTTGCAGATGCCTTGAGTATGAAAGGCAGAGATAAGTTGATGTTGTTAACAGATAAGGAGGAGATTATTACTGCAATGGCAAGGTTAGAGCTACAAATCAAATTTCCAGAAGAATCCAATGAAAAATTGTACCAGATAGAAGCTAGTCCAACTTTGGTTGACAAAGTGAAGAACGCTCAGCTACAGGATAAAGAGTGCAAAAAAATAAAGGAAAGCATGGGCGAGGGAAAAGAAGTGAAATACAAGGTTGATACTAAGGGAATGCTGAGATTCGAGGGACGAATTTGGGTTCCAGCAGTACAGGATATTAAAGAAGACATCTTGACGAAAGCTCATAGCTCAAGATATTCGATTCACCCAGGAAGTACGAAAATGTATCAAGATTTGCGGCATCATTTTTGGTGGCCGAACATGAAAAGAGATGTTGTAGAATACGTTGCGAAGTGCTTGACATGTCAGAAAGTGAAGGCCGAGCATCAAAGACCAAGCGGATTACTTCAACCGTTGAAGATACCGGAATGGAAGTGGGAGCATATTACAATAGATTTTGTGGGGTCTTCCAACTACTCAGAATGGATACGATGCGATATGGGTGATAGTGGACAGATTAACAAAATTTGCACACTTTTTGCCAATAAAGATTAGATTTAAATCTTGATCAGCTAGCAAAACTATACGTTAAAGAGATCGTCTCAAGACATGGAGTTTCAGTGTCAATTGTATCAGACAGAGATCAGAGGTTCACATCAAATTTCTAGAAGAGAGTACAAGAATGCATGGGAACACAATTGAAGATGAGCACATCGTATCATCCGCAAACCGATGGGCAAAGCGAAAGAACGATCCAGACGCTTGAAGATATGCTCAGAGCGTGCATCATAGATTTCAAAGGAAATTGGGATGATCATATATCGTTGGTAGAATTTGCATACAACAACAATTACCTTGCAAGCATTGGTATGCCTCCATACGAGGCGTTATACGGCAGGAAGTGCAGAACTTCACTATGTCGGGATGAAGTTGGAGAACGACAACTGTTAGGCCCAGAACTGGTTCAGCAGACCGCTGAAATTGTCAAACTCGTTAGAGCAAGACTGATAGCTGCTCAAGATTGACAAAAAAAGTTTGATGATCAACACAGGCAGAGTCGTGAGTTTGAAGCAGGAAATTTCGTATTCCCAAAAGTTTCTTCATGGAAGGGGAAGATTCATTTCGACAAGAAAGGCAAGCTCAGCCCGAGGTTTATTGGACCTTTTGAAATAATGCGAAGAGTGGGAGAGGTGGCTTACGAAGTAGCTTTAACTCTTGTATTAGAGCATGTGCACAATGTTTTTCATGTGTCGGTGTTGCGATCGTATAAACCTGATTACAAGCATGTAAAGATTTGTCTTATGAAGAGATTCATATCCATATAGTCGACAGGAAGGAACAAGTGCTCAGGAATAAAGTAATACCTTCTGTGAAGGTGATATGGAGGAACCACAATGTCGAAGAGGCTACGTGGGAACTCAAAGCTGATATGATGAAGAATTACCCTGAGTTATTTGTTTAGCCTGTGTTTTCGATTCTGGGGACAGAATCTTTATAAGTAGGGGAGAATGTGACGATTTGATTGTTTGAATTATGATTCTGGGGACAGAATCCTTGTGAGGAGGGAAGGATGTAACGATCCGAAATTTCAAATTGTAGAAGGAAAAATTTCGAGAAGAGAGAAGACAAACATGAGACCAGCTAGTTGAAGCATCTATTAAAACCATGAAATATCGAAATGGGCCAGACAATGGGTGAATAGGTCCACAAATGTCTCCTTGAATTCTTTCTAGAAATTTTTGGGCTTCTTTATAAACTTTTACTAGTGATGGTCAAACAATTAATTTTCCTCGAGAACACGCAGCACAAGGAAATTCACTACTAGAAAAAACCTCCTTATCTTTGAGAGGATGACCAGTAGAATTTTCAATAATACGACACATCATAGAAGTACCTGAGTGACCTAGTCTTTCATGCCAAAGCATAAAGGATTTGAGATCTATGATTTTTGGAATCATAACATTATGAGACTCAATTGCTCTAATTTTCATAGTATATAATCCAGAAGAATTTGAATGAAGTTTTTCTAGGATATTCTTTTTTCCAAAGAAAGTAGAAGTGATGAGAAGATATTCATTATCATTTTCATTAGTTGTTTCAATGTGAAAACCATTCAGTCGATTATCTTTAAAACTAAGCAAATTTCTTCTTGATTTACTAGAATATAGAGCATCTTTGATAAAAACTTGTGTCTCATTTGGTAGCAAGAAACTAGCTTTTCCAAATCCCTCGATTAAATTTGATGTGCCAGAGATAGTTCCTACATTTCCCTTAGCTTTGATCAGTTGTGAAAAATATTTCTCATTTCGAAGGATTGTATGAGTTGTTGCACTGTCTGCTAAACATATATCCTCCATATCCATTAAAAAATGGTCTGACACATATAAAAACATAAATAAGAAAAGTTACATTTCAAATATAATTTTATTCATGAGAAACACATACCACATATAGAATGAAAACTAATAATATTATACATGCAGGGTGTTTAATTAAAACAAGAAATTAAACGATATCCCAAAAGATACTTTTAGAAGGTTCGGTAATATCAACAACTTTTTCCTCAATGTTGGTCATTGGTGGAACATCAACAATATTCAATTGATGATTAACAAAGTTTGTTTCTACCTTCGTTACTTTGTTCTTTTGAGACTCCTGGAATAAATTAACCAAATGCCTCGGCGTATGATAGGTACGCGACCAATGCCCTTTCATCCCACACTTAAAACAAACATCTGGTTTGTTCTTTATCGGTGCTGCATTTTCTTTATTTTTACCCGACCCAGACACTTGCCACTTCTGGTGGCCTGAATTGTCGCGGTTCTGGAATTTGTTGTTACGATGGCCTCGTTTATTCTTTCGTCCCCAAGGCTTCTTATTATATAACCATCTATTGTCACGTTTATTCTACTGGAATGACATGCTGTTAATATCTGGCAATGGGGTAGCACCCATTGGCCGTATTTGATGGTTTTTCAACAATAATTTATTATTCTTTTCTGCAATAAGGAGGATAGACAATAAGTCACTGAATTTTGTGAACTTACTCTGTCTATATTGTTGTGACAGAATCATTTGGTGGGATGAAAAGTTGAGAGTGTTTTCTCTAACATTTGGGTTTCAGAAACTGGATCTCCGCACAAAGCCAAAGTAGAGGTTATTCTATAAACATTGAAACTATATTCCGTAATTGATTTATAATCTTGTAGCCTTAAATTAAGCCACTCAAATTTGGCATTAGGGAGAACAACCAATTTTTGGTGGTCAAATCTTTTCTTCAATTGTGTCCATAAAGACAAAGGATCTTTGACTGTTAAATACTCAGTCTTTAATCCTTCATCAATATGGTGACGAAGAAAAATTGTGGCTTTTGCATTTTGTGCCGAAGTTGCTGTATTTCCTGATTCAATGGTCTTTTCTAACTCATTTGCACTTCTTGTGTAAACTTGGGGCCTACTTGTGCGAACTTGGAGGTACATGTCTTCATGTAAAGTCTTGTCTTGCTCTTCCTTGAAATTTCCTTGGTTGAAAACATCTTCAAAATTTGACAAAGTGTTAACATCATGAGGTGAGTGCAAGAGCCTTCATGAGGGGAAAATCCACCTTGGGGCCAACCCTAGGGAGGATGGGGTCGACCTAGGGTGGCCTCTCACCTCATAGTGGTGTTCCTCTTGCATTTTCATGTTTTGCTCCCCTTTTCCATAACTTCCTTCAATTTGGTTAAGTCTTGAACATGAGGGGTGGCCAGAGAGCGTGTGGGCATCCCACCATGGGGGAGAGCACCCTTAGTGCCGACCCTAGGGTGTGGTCTCCACCCATGGTAACTTCTTTCTTGACCTTCCTTTGTTTTGCTCCTTCTTTACAAACCTTCTTACATTTGACTTAAGTGTTGGAGATAGTAGAACATGTGAGAACCTCCACAATGAGGAGGAAACAAGTTGGGGTCGACCCTTAGTTGGTTCCCACCAAGTGATGGTGTTTCCTTAGCTCCTTCTTGCTTGGATGCTTCTTTGTGTAACCTTTTCGAATTTTGACCAAGCGTTGAGCTTGAGATATGATGAGAAGTCATGGGAGCACCCCCCCAACCATGTTGGGGTAGACCTCCATGAGGTTAAGGCCAACCATATTAGCCTCATAATAAAGGTTACTCTCTTGCTTCCTTCTTAGTTTTAACCCTTCCTTGCATTCTTTCTTGAATTTTTCTAAGTGTTAAAAGTGAGATGTAATGAAAGGACCTTAGAGTAGCCCCAACGTGAGTATAATCATGTTAAGGTCAACCCTATGGTTCTTCCCTCCCCATGGTGGCTCTATTCCTCCATTCTTTCTTTCTTTGGCTTTTTCATATATGCTTGTTTGATCACTTCTTTCTTCATTCTTCTTGCTTGCCTGTGGGTGTGAAATGTCTGGCATGTGGTGTCATAAGGCCTCTCTTCATCATAGTTGTCACGACACCAAGGCGGAAAGCGACGGTAGTTGACCGCCAAGACACCTAGGCGATAAGACGCCTGTCATGGCGTCCGTATGGCGAAAAGTCGTTAACAATGTGCAATTTATACATTAATTATTTTATTTCAAAAGTATATTACACAATAAAATTGTATATACTCTAAAATCCAAAACATAATAACTAACACAGCATTCCTCTCATTCAAAGGACTAGGGTCATAGGGAATGTAGTGATTTCCGTCTCCCACATAATAACTAACACAACATTCCTCTCATTCATCAACTATGAAGTCATTTCCGTCTCCCACACGAGCATTCCTCTCATTCAAAGGACTAGGGTCATGGGTTAGGTTAAGATCATTGGTTGAGTCATTTGGATAATTAAAAAAATCCATTGGTTATGATGAGTCATGATAAA
Source organism: Panax japonicus (assembly GCA_020205505.1). NCBI lineage: Eukaryota > Viridiplantae > Streptophyta > Magnoliopsida > Apiales > Araliaceae > Panax > Panax japonicus. Next base: position 34,844,272 of record CM035108.1, read on the forward strand.
AAATGATTTAATCACTTAACTTATATCTGCTACCAATGTGTGAGCCTTGGCAGCTCGGCTTCCAAGACATTGCCTTACCCTTCTCCAACGCCAGGACGCCTAGTCGTCGCTTAGACGATGACATAGTGACGCTATAACGACTATGCTCTTCATGTTGGCTTACATGGTGAAGATTCTCGTACTTAAGCATTTTTTCTCACCGATTTCCTATACTACAATTTTTTTTCTTTTTGGATGGAGATGGGCAATTCCTTGCCTTGGCTCATTCTTGAGCACTCATAATGGATGGTGAGGAAGGTCAAGAGGCATATTGAATTCCCCGAGCTCGACGTGGCAATATGGGTGCCTAGGTGGCCTCCCAGGTGGAACCTGTCAGGAGCCATTTTCTGACTAAGCTTGAATATCAATCCCTAAATTGATATTATTAACGCTGAAAATATAAATCCCTTTTTGTTTAAGAGTTTAAAATGAGAGAAAATCCAGTGATTTGCATATATTCTCATATAATCCACAACTAAGATTTATACACAACTGGATTGTATTCCTCAATATAATCTAGTAAATTATATGGTTTGAGCCAACTATTTGAGAATAAAAAAAATAAAATACTCTCACCATACCAAAATATAAGATCACTTAATTTATAAATAAAAAATTTTTATTTAATAATTCAGAATAGATATAGTAATGCGTAATAAATAAATAAAGGAGAGCATAAATACCATCCCTTAATAGGAAAAAGAACTGAATAAATACAAATTATCAGCAAGGTTGGCGCTCAAAAACACTACTCATTATAATTACACCAAAAATATTTAGAAAAAACAAAACTAAACAAAACACGAAATACATAAATACTTGACTACAGAATTCTTCAGCCGACCATGCTTTCAAAATAGTTATATAGAATATTTACCTGAAAGTTCACATAAATTCACCTCCTACCGCCTGGCTTTGGTTTAACACAACTGATACCTGCCTGTTGTCAAGAATTGTAAAGATTATAGATGGATAAATATTCATGGAATCAAGATTCAAGGCCAAAGAAAATAAACTAGCAATAGAACAAAGGAAATTCCTTCTACATTAAACATAATGTTAACACAATTACAATTCATCGTGCTTACCTAATCTATATACATATATAATAAGACAAAACTTAATTTTTTTGGTCCTCGTCTTTAGTAATGGCCTAGAATTTAATTACTACTAAAACACTTTTTAAAGTTTTTCTAATTTTATTTTACTAAATACTATTAAAACACTTTTTAAACCCATAATTTAACTATAAATAAAACTCTATTTAACTTGTCAATTTACAAAAATTTTATTTCTTATAGGAGTCCTTTAGTTAATGACTCATACAAATCATGTCTATGATTTTACCTTTTAAGTTTTCACTCAACTTTGGATTCTAAATAACTATATATAAGAATATAGAAAAAAAATTATGAGTAAACATTAACTTATTATTTTACAAAATTCAATACTTTATAAGTCATTTAGTTACTTAATCATACAAAAAATTCTAACTTTTGGATTTCTAATCAACTTTAAACTCTAAATAATTGTACAATGAAATTAGAAAAAATATTATAAGTAAATAATAATTAATATTAACTAATATATTGTATATATTACAAAATATATTAATTATTATACTTCAGCTACCAATTCTATTTCACATAGAAGATTTTTTGTTAATTAATATTATAAAATCAATGTTAACTTATATATTAGTGATTAAAATTTAGTTAACTAATTTTAAAATTAAAAATCATAATGATAACTCATTATTTTACAACAATTCTATTCCTAAATAACTATATATTAAAAATATATCAAAAAAGATATTATGATTAAATAGTACCCCTTCCCGATCCCACAAAAACTGGCTTAATTAGACTTTTCAGTCAAATTGACCAATTTTGTAATCAAAATGTATACTATTTTTTTTATATAAATATAGGTGGAGAAACTATATCGAATTCACTACTATCTTCAAATTTTATAAGTTAAAAAATATAAATAAAAATGCTTTATTTTTAATTCTAAAATTGATCGATTACACCCAAAAAGTCAAATTAAGTCGATATTTCAGGGACAAAGGTAGTAATTAGTATTCCCTCCGTCCCATGATAAAAGTCTTTATTACTATTTTGGGTAGTCTCATGTTAAATGTCCACTTTCTTTTAATAACCAAACTTTTACACATATTTTCCTATTATACCCGTAGCATTAAATATCTCATACTTTTCTTATTCTAATTCTCTCTTCATATTTAATAAGTATGGAGAGAATATTTTGAATTGAATAGCTATAAAGTCACTCTCTCACCTACATTGAAAATAATTAATGACATATTATCATGGGCAATTTTGTCATTTTATCCAACTTCTTAATATGTGTGAAAAGTCCACCAAGACTTTAATCCTGGGACGGAGAGAGTATTAAAAAACTAATATACATACATATCAAAATAAATTAATGCATGATTAAACTTCAATTTCCAATTTTTTCATAATAGTAACTTGGTATTTTCTAACAAATTTTTTTTGTTAAAGATTCCTTATTAGTAGTGCAACTTTATCTTTTTTTGAGTAAAGTTTGTAGAGGTTCTAATAGCAATAGTAAGTTAATTTGTGAAATTTTCTAAAATATTTTATAATCATTATATATAAAATAAATAAATAAATAATGCTATTTAAAAAAATTAACTCGTGTTTTGCATAGGGCATTTAGCTAGTCTTCTTATGCAAAACCAAACAGCTATTTTTTGTTTAGCTCATAATTCTAGATTTGTATGTGATGGAGACTGCATTTGAAGAGCAAAGAAGAGATTTTGTATCCTTACTATGTGGAGTTTTTACTGTGTGAGATTAATTGATGTGATTTATTATTTTAGTTATTAGTGGAGATTAGGATATTTATATTCACTACAAAATATTATTATTTAGTTGGGGTATTTTAGTCATGTTGTACTTTTATTGTTCCCAGGTAATGGTATAATGAGTTTTTAAATAGTGATGTAATCTAGAGACCATTGAATAGTATTATTGAAAGACATTATATCGTGAAGATATTTTATCAGTGTTGAGATGTTGAAACCGTAGAGATTTAAATGTGGAGTTTAAATTCTAGTTAATCTTTCCTTTTTTTCCTAATTCCTATTAATTCTTTGTTCCAAATATTACCCTCCATCAATATGTTATATCTGTAGAGCAGTTCCCTTTAGTGAGTTTGGAGATAACCTCCCACGAGACACCTAGTACAATGCATGAAAAGTAGATAATCCAAGTGTGAAACTAATTACCACTGTTAAATTACAATAATTACATATCTGGAGCATCTAGTCAACATGTCCTACCAAAATGACAGAACAAAGATCAAAATTCTTCACTAAGTTCATTTTCGGAAAAGGCATGTTTGCCCTTCAGCTAATTATTTTGTTTTTTGAACAAACAATATTCCTGGATTTCAATTTATCTGATTGCAAGTTCAGGAGTAACTGAAACATAATTTGGTAATTACCTTTAGAAATCATTGATGAATGGGAATCGTCCTTGACAATCATGTGTGCTTCTTTCGCTTTCTCTGAGGTTCAGATTTAATCCCTGTCAACAGTGCAAAACTACCTTAACATACTTATGGTGAAAAAGTTGGAAAAAATTATTCATGTCAGTTATCCAAATAAAAGAATCAATCATTAAAGCCGGTGACAGACATATAAAGTTGAAAAGGAGTGGAGTTTGCAAGGTAGTAGGGAACACTTGAAACATTTGGCATGTAATGTTGTTAAGGAGAACTTAAAATCTTACACTTCAATGCAAATTATGATTGCATACAAGAAACACACACAAGACGAGTGATCCAGGACGAAATTGATAAGGGGAAAATTGTCAGAATCTAGGCCTTGCACCTAAAACACTAGGATCTCTTGAGTTTCACACCAAAGACCCAAAGGGTTCTAAAGGCATCACACCAATGGATGATTAAATGATTCAACCACAAATATTTCACAAAATCTCACTATTTAGTAAAATAATAAACTTGTCGGGACTATTTAAAGAAAAACAAAACTAAAAGACATGCCCTACGTTAATATTATTTAAAACCAATTAGTATAAATCCCCTAAACTTAACTACATCAATTTCTACCCAATTGAAAAAATCTAAAAATAAATAACTAAATCTAGGTTATGTTTGTCATCAACATGCTTATACAGGCAGGACATATCCTTTCCCTAGGCATCATGGATAAAGAATGATTACAAAAATAAAGTCCAGTTCAAAATGGAATGAGCAAATTCAAGCCCTTCCAGTTTTATGGGAAATATTGCATTAGTGAAAGGTGTGCTCACTACCTAGGAGAGAAAACACTTTTATCCCATAAACTATTCTGGCTAGCATGAAGGTGAAGCAACACAAGTTCCCCAACATGACATAGACTACTATATCATACTATATGCTAAAACAATTGTCAAAATCTTGATAAAAACAGCATACAAGTTAGGTCAGAAAGTTAAGGTAATAAACCTCTAGATGGCATGTTTATCCCTTCTTTAATTCCGGTAATTCGATGATCCTGCAAAAAAGCGAGTCTAAATTTGCTTACAACAAGAAAGAAATGTTCATTTCTAAATATGCATTTCCTGGTGCAAATAATGAATCAATATATGAAGAAATGCAGAGAATTAGATGAAATCTATGTAACACACTGATATATGATTATACAACCCCAGGGCCCAGACGTCTTCACAAATTTTATGTAAAGGACCTCTTGATTGACTAATTATAAAATGCCACAAGCTATTAGGAAAATGCTCCATTTGGTTTGAAGATGAAACTTGTCAAATTACTGTGAAATAATGTATATTTGAGCTCATGATAAATGTGTTCGAAATAATCATATGAAAGGAGTGAGCCTCCCTACCATAACTCTTTTAGACAATTATATATACCTAGCAAAAACTAAAGACTGTAGCATGAACTAAATTAAAAGGTTAAGGCTGTATAAGGTAAAAGGGAACGACGGCCAAAAAAATATGCAAATGTGCCAGCTACATAGCTGGTAAAGTTTCATAGTGTACTCATACCAGGGCTCAGATATCATATCTCACCTTCATTAGGTTGGCTGGAGGGGTCATGTTTAGGAGACTAGGAGTACTACTCCCATTATGAAAGTTGTATTGTACCAGCAATAGAAACCCAAAATAAGTAAAGTGAAAAGAAGCAAGATTCCAAAATCCATGCAATTCAAAATAGTCAAGGACTTTATGCTGGGTAAATTATAAAGCCTAATTTCGTTTATAGATCCAAAACAATTTAAACAATGTTGTTCTTCTGAAAATTTAAAAGTGGCAACTTCTAGTAGGATGAATGGCAACAATAAACACAGTCAAAGCTCAATACATGTATGCGCAAGTATATGCGTAGCATAAGAGAGTCTAAAGAACTAATACCACACATTTAAAAGTTAATATAAACAGCAATGCATAAACCTAATAAGCTTATTTCTATTATGGGTAGTAGCAGGCCTGGAATTTATGACATACCGCATCATATACAGCAGTTTGGTTACGCCAGTATTCTAAGGTAGGTAGAAGAAGTCTTCCTGCAAATATTTAACAAAGCCTTTTTATGTTTTTTTGTTCAAATCCCATAGAAATTACAGCTCAAAAAGAAATGGAATAGGACAGTTTCATTCATCCAAAAAATCTGTAGGGCGACTAGCAGAAATCATTTTGTCAAATAAAGAGTGAAGCATGTCTTGATCTGGGAACAAACTAACCTGATCTAGATCTCTTGCAACTGAAAGATTCTGGGGAGACAACAGATACTAGATCTTCGCCTCTTGGAGTGACAGGACTTCCCTAGATCAACATGAGAAAGTAAAACAGAGAAAAGACTTTAAGAGATGTGACACACGAATAAAAATCAAACAAAACGATAATGTTGGATAATTATTATGAAAGAGTGACAGGACTTCCCTAGATCAAAAATGAGAAAGTAAAACAGAGAAAAGACTTTAAGAGATGTGACGCAAGAATAAAAATCAAACAAAACGATAATGTTGGATAAATATTATGAAATGACAACAGAACATTGACCAGAAAGAAAACTAAAATTCAAATATCCAATGATTTTATCCAAAACTTTAAACATAAGCAGTAAAGGAAGCATGATAATGATAACCATTAATTACCAAAAAAAGATTATAATAACAGCCATTACACCCTATGCCGATATACAAAATAGGGCATTGCAAAAATTTAAGCAAACATAAGATGTTATTCAAAAGAATCAAAACACCTAAGTAGTTACAGTATCTAGGTGACAGACTGCAGTTGTTGCGTAGGAAATAATAGTGGAAACATGTTCAATTTAGGTGTGCTTAGCCCTTGCAATTCATGTCTCTGTCAAGTACTGAAAATATTGACTAGTAGCAAGGTATCAACTTCACTTCATATGGCTAAACCATAAAGTGGTGATGGAACAAACACGTCCATTCACGGAGAATTGTAGAGCAAATTAAGGAATAAGAATAAATACTTTTCCAACGATGAAAATACAAAAGAATAAAGAAACCCGAATGCTATGTTATTAAAGGTTGGGTAGGGCACTGAGAAACAGTAATGGGATACTGAAGGATTTTATAAAAATTACAAATCACGAAAAACAAAAAGAACCCACGAAACCTGCATGTTGCAGTCCTATTAGGCAATTGATAATAGACGCAACTGATATATACATACCTTCATTATTTATATGCATAGCACCTCCCACCAACCCATCCAAACTCCAAAAACAGAGAGAGAGATTAGATGCCATGTCAGCATATATCAGTATTAATGACTTTGACAATCCATTACAGAAGCTGTGTTCGAATTACAACGAAATACTGTATTATCCACAGCCAATAGTTGCAACAGAATTAACTAGAATCCAGTGCACCTTGGCAAGCCAAACACCATAGTTTTTTAGTTTCAACTTTCTGAGTAACAACCTATATATATGAAATAGGCATGTTCCGAATCTTCTGGCCACGAAACAAATAAAGACATACTAGAAACAATAAGGTTGACATATTATGATTAGCGCATTAAAATTAAGAAGAATAGAAAAGAGATAAATGTCCAGAGGACAGCTTACTTACATATGTCAATTTCCTTTTAGTCTTCTTCACAGCTGTGCTTGCTTCATTTAAAGTGCTTTCTTTTTCAGCAACTGCAATTTTCTTGCGGTCTTTGTTCTCTGCACCACCAAGCCTACTACTGAACCTAACAGCTTTATTAGACTTCTTTAAAACTTCTTGAATCATAATGTCTCCGCGGTCTTGATCCAGTTTTGGAGCTGCAATACAGGGAGAAAGACTGACAGTCTTTTCAATAATGACCTTCTCATAGTTTTCTTTAGTTACTTCACTAGAATCCAGTGTGCTTACATCCACTGCAAATATTCAGCACAGAGAAATAAAAAGGATGTTAGTGTCAGATTTCAGATAACTCAGTTCTAGACAATAATAGACAATAACTTGCTTTCACCTAAACAAATTGAAATAGTTTATTACTTCCTAATTCATGAATAACTTGTAAAGATCCCGGTTACCATTTAAAACATCCTCACTAGCAAATCCTTTCCCCAAAAACTTTTCAGCACGTGCTTCTTTTAAATTGCTTTCTTTTTCAGCACCTGCAATTTTCTTGGGATCATTATTCTCAGCGCCACCAACCCTACTACTGTAGCTTGCAGCTTTATTAGACTTCTTTGAACCTTCTTCAATCATAATGTCTCCATGGTCTTGATCCAATTTAGGGTCTACAACACTGGCAGAAGGACTGGCACTCTTTTCGGCATTGGCCTTCTCATAGTTTTCTTTAGTTACTTCACTAGAATCTATTGTGCTTGCATCCACTGCAAATATTCAGTACAGAAAAATAAAAAAAAATGATAGTGTCAGATTTCAGAAAACTAAGTTCTAGACAATAATAGACAGTAACTAGCTTTCACCTAAACAAATTGAAATTTTGTATTAACTTCCTAATTCATGAACTTGTAAAGATCCCAAATTACCTTTTGAGACATCCTCAGTAGAAAATCCTTGTCCCAAAAACTTTTCAGCGCCTGCAATTTTCTTGGGATCATTATTCTCAGCACCACCAACCCTACTACTGTGCCTAACAGCTTTATTAGACTTCTTTGAACCTTCTTGAATCATAATGTCTCCATGGTCTTGATCCAATTTAGGGTCTGCAACACTGGCGGAAAGACTGGCAATCTTTTCGGCATTGGCCTTCTCAGAGTTTTGTTTAGTTACTTCACTAGAATCTATTGTGCTTGCATCCACTGCAAATATTCAGTACAGAAAAATAAATAAAATGATAGTGCCAGATTTCAGAAAACTAAGTTCTAGACAATAATAGACAGTAACTAGCTTTCACCTAAACAAATTGAAATTTTGTATTACTTCCTAATTCATGAACTTGTAAATATCCCAAATTACCTTTTGAAACATCCTCGGTAGCAAATCCTTGCCCCAAAAACTTTTCAGAACATGCCTCCCAGTGAGGAGGAAAACCAAAAAGAAAGTGGCTGAAGACCTGCAAATAATAACAGCTAAAACATAATTTCATAAGATAAATATACTTTGTAACTTAATTTCTTCAGAATCTTATTGACCTCCAGTAGTTTAAGAATTGCTGGGCAGAATAGCCAAACACCTTAATGATGCAAGATACCTCACCCAGTCACCAGTACAGATTATTTCAACACATTCAAGCTGCCTTCCCAAATTCGATCCTATTGAACTATTATAGTATGCATACTCTTATTCCAAAATTGGACCCCATGTCCTAAAATAGATTTTGCCAGTAGTTATGTAACATTCCAGCGAAAACAGTCAAATCATGATAACATGCAACAAAAAACTCAGATATGTAAATGGATTTATTCATATTGATATCATTAACCTCATCATGCTTCTCAAAGAATATTGTTAGCAATAAAATCTGCATACCTCAGAAGGGAAGCCATTTTCAAGTGTGAAGTGTGAACTATTATAGTGTGCATACTCTTAGTCCAAAATTGGACTGCTGTCCTAAAATAGATTTCGTCAGTAGTTATGTAACATTCCAGCGAAAACAGTCAAAATATGATACCGTGCAATGCAACATAAAACTCAGATATCAGATATGTAAAAGGATTTAATCATATCAACTTTAAATTGAATTTAATTAACGTCATCATTCTTCTCAAAGAATACTGTTAGCAAAACAATCTGGATACCTCAGAAGGGAAGCCATTTTCTAGTGTGCGAGCCTTATTTATAAAGCCTTTTATCATCACACAGATTCCATCAGTGGTTTCAAGGGTGAAGACATCGTGTCTCTTGAGAACCGGTGCAGAGGAGAAACCTCGTACAGCTTGACCCCTACAGAACAAAGTACAAAAATCCCTTGATAACAAATTTATAATCCTCACAATGTCTAGTATAAATTTCAAAACAATTCAAAATGTAGGAAATTTAACTGAATTACATCTATTTGGAAAAAACACAAAGGCCATAATTTGTAAGAATAATGTACAGGAAAAAACTAGGATCCATGGAATAACAAACAGAAGTAAACTTCTCAATAAGATATATGTCCGGTTTACTGTGACAATTTAAAAAAGAAAAAGTAGTTTTAAAAGTGAAACATTAGTTTTATAAGCCATTTCCATATACTAGATTGTAGATAATAGATGTCATACGTCCTTCCGAAAGACGCAGGTTTTTTCAGATAATTGAAGAATAGTTTGGTTGTTGTTTTTTGTGTCTAACACAAAAGATAAATTACTTCACATGTTCCTTGGGGCATGTCCGACTAGGCATCTCAACCACATATCAAATAACCATAAATTATCCAGTGCATACCAACTGGAAACGATTTTATCAATAGCAAAGCGAACTGTAAACCAATTTTGACTTGGTTAAATACAATCCAATGGAAAGAATGCTTAAAGTGAAGTGCATGCTCAGTATGTAACTTGTTCAGTCTTATGATCTGGATTAATAACCACAGTGTACCCCAGCCCCCAAACTTGTTGACCTAATTTAACAAAATCTTAAAGTGTCAACCTTTGCAAATAGGTGTTTCTTGTTCTACTTAACCATTCTACTTTTGAGTGGCACATGGGTGATAAAATGACACTTCAAGTATTAAGAAAATCTACCTTTCCAACTTTACCTTATTGAATTTTGAGTTTTATATTCAAATTTAAGTTGATTGCGAAGAATTTGTATTGGGATACCGGATATGTGCATGTCAAATAAAATACAAATATCTTAGTCACGTGTCTTGGAAAACTAAGTGAGTGTCCCTCTATCTTTCCATGTGAAGTACACTCTAACTCTACTACTCCAGTGAAAATTATAATGGTAATTTAAGCTCACGCTAAACCTTTACTGTAACTTGGTCATGTTTTTGGAACCTCCTGTATAAAGGAAATTTTCTCACGTATAAAACTGGATGGAGGGGTATCTTGTTCTTTTTTTAACTCTTTTTCACGTTTAGGCTAAATAACCAAGTGACTCAATGATAAACGTGGATCTGTTGGGAAGTATGTTATCCCAAGAGCATGTCTCTCAAGGAAAGAATGCCCAGTACATTCTATGTTCTTGCTTTACTAATTACTTGAAGCAGGATGACTCTCAGTTCTACGTAATTGTAAATCAATATAAATAGAATGTATCGTGTAATAAACAAGTACTCCCTATGTTCCACAAAAAGTTTGTCAATATTTTTATTGCACAAAAAGAGTCTACTCTGTACTTGTAGTAGTATAAAATGACATAAAAATCTCACGTTTATCATTATAATTTTATTTCATTCCACCCTACTAAACTAACGACATATTATTTTATGGATACACATCGAGCAAAAACATATCTTTAATATTCGCATATTTTACAAATGGGACTTTTTTACGGAATGGAGGGAGTATATAATAATTCTATTATCTAATCTTCTTCCCAATTAAATTTTGCAATGAAATTTGATAACTTTATGATCCTTCCCAATCAAGTTTCCTGAATTTTCAACTACGATTCTACTCGCTGAAAATGAAAAGAATTGAATATAAATACACATATCAAGGGGTGTAATCAAGTGACGTTATACTTTAAAGTAAAAATTGTATATCTAAATCAGTCTAAAATAAGAAATGTATCTCTAATTTTGGACAAGATAAAAATGACAAAAACCCGGAAATGTATCTCTAATCTTGAAACAAACAAAACAAACAAAACCCGAAAATATATCTCTAATTAGGGACGGAAGGAGCAACAGATTATAGATCCCTAGCTACCAAGCAAAGTGAAAGAGATAGATTAAACATACTCTCGGGAAGTGAACCCTGCAACTGCGAGTCTCTTCCCTTCGATCTCTGTCTCAGCCCTAATCAACCACCACTCGTCCAAACATACCTTTATAAAAACAAGTGGGAAACAAAGTATCAAAATAAAAAATTTAGAGAAAAAAGAAAAATAATTTGATAAGCTTTTTTAGAAGAATTTGTTCTTACTGTTTTCTGGAAATATGATAAGCTCTTGTCGTCGCCGGAAGCAGCCATGGAAGGAGGCAGGATAGTGATTAGGGCTTCTTTTTTCTCCTCTGAATTTTATGGAAATGGCGCGCAACCTTTTCTTTTAAGCAGGAAACTGATAATCTATATTACTATAATAATATACTCCATATAAATATTGGCAAAATTAATTTTTATTTTCAAATTAAGTTATTCAGTTAAAACAATTGAGAAACGTTAATTTTTTATCTATGTGGCGCTGAAGTAACAAAAAAAATAAAAAATATTGCTTATGTGGCAAAAAAAATAAAAAACAAATTTTAAAAATAAAAAAATTAACATTTTAAAGTTTTAAAAATAACAAAAAAATACAAATTTTTTTTAAAAAAACAGATTTTTATAAAAAACAGAATTTTTTTTAAAATAATATAATTTTTTAAAAAACAGAATTTTTTTATAAACATATTTTTTAAAAAATAAACAGATTTTTTAAAAATACAGATTTTAAAAAAACAGATTTTTTTAAAAAATAACAGATTTTTAAAAACACAGTTTTTTTAAAAACAGATTTTTTTTAAAAAAAAAGATTAAAAAAACAGATTTTTAAAAAACAGCTTTTTTAAAAAAATAGATTTTTTAAAAAAAAACAGATTTATTTTTTTAAAAAACAGGTTTTTTTAAAATAACAGATTTTTAAAAATAACAGTTTTTAAAAAAATAACAGAATTTTTTTTAGAAACCAGTTTTTTAAAAAAAAACAGATTTTTAAAAAAACAGTTTTTTTTATAAAAAAACAGTTTTTTTTATAAAAAAACAGATTTTTTTTTAAAAACACATTTTTAAAAAAAAACAATTTTTTAAAAAAAAACATAGATTTTTTTAAAAAAACTGTTTTTTTTTAAATCTATTTTTTTTTATTTTATTATGTTTTTGTTATTTTTAAAACTTTAAAATGTTAATTTTTTTATTTTTAAAATATGTTTTTGATTTTTTTTGCCACATAAGCAATGTTTTTTATTTTTTTTGCTACGTCAGCGCCACGTAGACAAAAAATTAACGTTTGTCAACTTTTTTTTAGCGGAATGACCCAATTTGAAAATAAAAATTAGTTCAGTGACTTAATTTGAAAAATTAAAAGTTCAATCGGATATTAAGTAAAACGTACCAACTTTGATAGCCAAATCATTAGTTTTGCCTATAAATATTCCCCCTTCGTCCAAAATATTGGAATAATTTTGATTTTTGGAAAAAAAATATTTTATGTTACAAAATTATACGTGGATGCCTAGATACATTCCTATCCATGTCTAGATACATTTCTACCCTTTGAAACTCTCATGTCCTTTTTAAGTTTTAAAACTTCCAACTATTTATGTACATGTGCTTATAAATAGAAGTATTGTCAAGAGGATTGAGGGGATATATAAATACAATGAGAATGCTCTCTTTTCAGTAATCAACATTGTTCTTAATATCTAGTATAATCTTTTATAACACATTATCAACAAAGTCTCTAATCTTTCAAGTTGTAATACCATACTAGTTTCATCTTTTCAAAACTCAAAGATCTAATTTTCAAATGCTTCACGAAAAATATAAGGAAAAATTCTGTATATCTCCATATACAAAGTTCAATAGCCGAGTAGAAGTGGAAGTTGAATCTTCAAGACTAGATGCGAAAAGAGGTTAGTTGTTTTTGTTGCTATAATATACTAATTAGTTTTCAATTTTAGTTATTTATTTCATGGCTTAAAATGCTCCACAAGATCTTAACAAATATGATACCCGTATATATTTTGACATAAGTTAACACAGTAGGAATATATAAATTTCATGTGTCAATATTTTATTTTATTTTTGAAAATTGGAGTAAGTATGATTTCACAGTGTTCAATTCCCACTGTCCTTTCAAGTGAACATGCTCTTGCCAGGAGAAAATTTACTATACGTATCTAAATATTAGTCTTGCCATGGTTTTGGAATCCACCATGTACTACAGTTGGACTAACACTAAAGTTGTTGCATGGTCATGCTTTGATTAATGATGTAAATGTGTAAGAATGATTTTTTTTATTATTTATTTAGTCTGTCGGTGTATTTTGATGTATTGTCATTATAAAAAATGTTAATATATTCTTATAATGATATATGTGCTTTTGAGATATACACTTAGTAATAAATGAGTTAAAAGTTAAAATATCAGTTCTTAGTGTATTGTAATCTCTGTAATGATTATTGAGATTGATAATTACATGAGATAAAAGTTTTGTTTATCATGTATGCTAAAATATATCTGAAAAATCCAAACTTATTTAGATAAAATATTTTAGAGGTGTTAAGTTGGTAAATAGTCTCTTATACAAGTCATTAGCATATTTAAAAGTCTTTTTAATCAACCTATGTGTTACTTTAGTATGTCTAATAAATCATAAAGTGAATTAAGTCTTTCATGCTTATTATTGTTTCATTTATGACCTACGTGAAATGTTCTATTGATTTGATTATATGCTCTAGCATCAGTCCCTTACTTGATTGAGAATTTTGTTGTTAATCTATAGAATGATCTTGCAAAATGCACAAAATTCGTGAAGTCGTATGATAATTTCAAAGTATTTTGAGTTGATGCATACCGATATATTCATCTCTCAAGAGTCAATTATCTACTTAATGTGACTTCATCTAATACTATATTATAAATACTAGGAGAATATATAATATGTGAATAGCTTTGTGATCTACCTTTACTCTATTGTGAGAAAACGAAATGAACAATCGAATACAGAAAGAATCGTAACCATAATTCTCATAAAGGAACGTACCTTCGTACTTCTAAATATTTGATAGATTTATACTAAGCTTCCATAAAAGAAAAAAGGAAAGGATATTGAAACAATTTTTGTTGATCATAATGATCTTGAAGATCCCATAAATGATTAAAATGATCCTAAAGATTCTATGAATTATCTTAACTTTTCAAATGGAATGGATATGACTCTGCTTGATGTCTCTGATTTCCTTGAGGATGTTGATGGAAATATTTTTATTTCATTGTATTATGACATTATAATAAGTATTTTTTATTATATGTTTGAAGTAATAAAGTTTAATATATATTTTTGCATATATAAATATGTATGGGTCAAAAGCTCATCAAACTTAATTAAAGACTCTGAAAGAGCGATTATTCATCAAACTTAATTAAAGTCTCTGGAAGAATGATTATAATGTTGTCAAATGGTACGAAACTTTGTATTGACGATTCTTTATATTCTTATGAGACAAGCAGAAATTTGCTCAGCTTTAAAGATATACGTTATAATGGTTATTATATTGAAATTGATAACGAAGGCACTGATGAATTTCTTTATATTACTTCAATAGTATCAGGCCAGAAGCCCATATTAAAAAAATTATCTATTTTGGCTTATGGGATATATTAGACTAAAATGAGAACAATTGAAACAAATGTTGCAATACACCAGAAGTGTTTAGATCCAAAATTTTTTATGATTTGGCATGATCGTATTGATCATCCAGAATCAATAATGATGCGTTGAATTATTGAAAACTCCCATGAACATCCCTTAAAGAACCAGAAGATTCCTTTACCAATTGATTATATCAAAGTAAATTAATTACTAAACCATCACATTTAATTATTGTCATTTAATTTTCATCTTTCTACAAAAGAATTCAGAGTGATATATGTGACGCCCACAAAATAGGTATACATCACCCATCTTGAGTCGCCAAAAACATGGTACAAAATTCAAATACAACTTAATTATACAGTAGTCATGTAAAATACGACAAAACATATGCTGTGAGTTTTAATACAAATATTGTCATCTAAACAATATACACACTCAATTGAGTCCTCATTACATTTATTATCACACTATTTAACATAATAGTGAGGACTACTAATGCTATTATCTGGACCGTCACTCCGTTCCCCGACTAGTCCCTGTTACGTTCTTATTTCCTGAAGAAAACAATGAAAGTAAAAGGGTGAACTCAACTAGCCCAGTAAGAAATATTATGACTTAGATAATACATAATAAATTATCTTTAGCCTTCAACTGTGTTAAACTGATACAATATAACAAACATCAAGTTTAATTGCAGCGGAACAAGCAATCCATTAAAAGAGTCAAGTAGAGAATAAAATCTACTATCTTTTATAATTTAAAAGGTTTTTCATCACTTTTATCGTTAGGACTCAGCTTAATAAATAATCCACATCATCCCTGCACTACGGCCAAGGATATTCATTAGTATCACAACCACAAATTATCCATGCACTACGGGCCAAGGATATTCGTGTATTCATCAATGGTCATGATAATGCCAACAACTGTCCATCAATGAACTACGGGCCAATGAGGACTTTTACCACATCATTTGTAACATTACAGTCATGATTATACCGAATAATCCCTGGTCATAATCATACCAAGTCCATCTATGCACAACAGGCCATAGATGACTTTCAACATAATATAAACATGAGGATGATGACAATGATATAAGAATTCAATAAAACAAGTTCAAGAATTAATTTATCCAGGAACCAATAACGTTCAAATTATCAACATGATACTTATTTGTAGAGTAAAATTCAAGAATGCTCAGAAGAATATTTCCATAAAAAGATACTGGATGAAGCGCAAATATCAAAGATATTCCACTAATTTCATGGAGTATAGAAGTCAAAATTTTAACCAACTGAGTATAATAAAGAATGGAATAACAAAAGAAATCACCAGGCATGCGATAGACCGCACAAACAGGTTATTCCAACAGAATAATAAATAATGGAACTAGGTCATGCGTAAACGCACAGACAGAATATTTCAACAGAATAATAAATAATGGAACTAGGTCAGGTGAAATTCGCACCTACAAGATGTTCCAAGAGAATAATAAATAACGGAACCAGGTCATGCGTAAACGCATAGACAGGATGTTCCAACATAATAATAAAGAATGGAATAACAGAGGAATTTCACCATGTATGTGGTACTTCTTATAGATATGTTATTCCAACATAATGATAAAGAATGGAATAACAGACGAATTTCACCAAGTATTGGGTAGACCGCGTATACAGGTTATTCCAACAGAATAAAAAAAATAGAATAACAGAAGTTTTCTTCATGAATACGAAAGAAATAATACCCCTTACCTTAGAACAAACTGGATATAGGAGTAGTGAAGTAACATAATACTTTTCTTCTTTCTCTCTATAGTTTCTCTCTCTAGAGTTTCAGTGAATTCGTAAGAAATAATGAAGGAATGAGCTTTTCTATTTATAGGAGAATGGACTGAATAGTAACTAATTCATGAACGGTCCAGATTGATTTACTTTAAACGGACGGTCCAGATTGGTTTACTATAAAATATTCTAATAAAACAAAATCTTTTAAATAAAATATAATATATTCTATTTATAATCTAATAAAACGAATAACTTTATAAAAGTATTCTGTTTTATATAAAAATATTTTACTATGCAAAATACTATGCAGACACTATGCAAATACTATGCATAATAAAATATAATATATTCTATTTATAGTCTAATAAAACAAATAACTTTATAAAAGTATTCTGTTTTATATAAAAAAAATTTACTATGTAAAATACTATGCATAATAGAATATAATATGTTCTATTTATAGTCTAATAAAACGAATAACTTTATAAAAGTATTCTGTTTTATATAAAAAGCTTTTTTTTGTTTTATTACATTAATAATACTAATAAAAGAAAACTTCATCATCATTATTATAATTCACACTATTAATCGACCAGGTCGTTCCCAAGAAAGAGGAGGCTTTCCAATAAGGATTTCTCTCTATTGGCGCGCAATTAGGTGACCAAACCTCTCCTTGGTAGAACTTCTAGACATCGTTAATATTATAAATAATAATATTAATAACTTCTTCGTCTCAATTATTGATTTAATAATATATAAAATATCGACAATAATTGAATCAATTAGCGTGAGATACTATGCAACAATTACTGAAGTAATTGAACAAAACTGAGAGACTTCTCACGTGAGCATCAATAATCAATTCCGTGTGCTACTATGCAACCACGCGTATTCCTGTACTTTTAACACCGGGTGTTTTAACAGTTAATGATAAAACTCCCGCCGTTATTTTCATAAAATATTTTTGTTATTTTTTTAATTCGACAATAATTCCATTGTGGGGTCCACCAATGATTGTGCCGTCGTACGAATATTCCCTGTTAAAATGAATATTCCCCGACCAATCGAATATTATATAACAACTTGCGTACTTTGTAAAATTTATAACTATTACCCACAACTATAACATTGTATCAAATTCATTCCATAATATTCGAAAATGATAATTATAGAAAATTCATCTTTATTCATAAAAGTTGGGGTCTTACAATCTCCCCTTCTTATGAAATTTTGCCCTCAAAATTAGGGTATGTACCTGGTATGTCGAAGAGGTAAGGATACGTTGATTTCATTTCAAATTCTAACTCCCAGGTCATTTCCTCAACATCGTGGTTCCTCCCTAAAACTTTGACTTGAGGTATAACCTTGGAGCGTAGAATATGTTCCTTCTTATCCAAGATTTGAACATGAACCTCTTCATACGTTAAATCTTTCGCTATTTAGTCCGGTTCTAACTCAATATTGTGGTTCGGGTCTTTCACATATTTACGTAACATGGATATATGAAAAACGTTATGAACACGAGACATACTTGGCGGTAAAGCGAGTCTATAGGCTACAGTCCCTACTCGACCGAGGATTAAAAATGGGCCAATGAATCGAGGATTGAGCTTTGCTCTATTTCCAAATCTCGTAACTCCTTTTCATGGAGCAATACGTAACAACACATGATCTCCAATATCGAATTCCACGTCCTTTCGATGAAGATCAACATAACTCTTTTGTCGGTCTTGTGAGGTTTTTACACATTGTCGGATCGTTTGAATCTTTTCCGTAGTCATACGTACCAACTCCAGTCCCAACAATGTTGCTTCACCCACCTCATCCCAGCATACTGGAGAACGACACTTTCTTTCATACAACGCCTCGAATGGAGCCATGCCAATACTTTTTTGATAACTGTTGTTGTAAGAAAACTCCACCAACGGTAAGAACATATCCCAACTTCCCTTGAAGTCAAGGACATAGAGTCTTAATAAATCTTCAAGAGTTTGAATAGTCCTCTCTGATTGTCCATCCGTCTGAGGATGATATGCTGAACTAAATCGTAAATTCGTGCCAATAGCTTTTTGTAAACTAACCCAAAATCGTGAAGTGAATCTTGGGTCTTGATTAGAAACTATGGATACTGGCATACCATGCAGTCTTACAATCTCGTTTATATACATAAAAGCAAGACGTTCAAGTGTACAATCTCGTTTAGTCCTCATTACATTTATTATCACACTATTTAACAAAATAGTGAGGACTACTAATGCTATTATCTGGACCGTCACTCCGTTCCCCGACTAGTCCCTGCTACGTTCTCATTTCCTGAAGAGAACAATGAAAGTAAAAGGGTGAGCTCAACTAGCCCAGTAAGAAATATTATGACTAAGATAATACAGAATAAATTATCTTTAGCCTTTAACAGTGTTAAACTGATACAATATAACAAACATCAAGTTTAACTGCAGCGGAATAAGTAATCCATTAAAAGAGTCAAGTAAAGAATAAAATCTACTATCTTTTATGATTTAAAAGGTTTTTCATCACTTTTATCGCTGGGACTCAGCTTAATAAATAATCCACATCATCCCTGCACTACGGCCAAGGATATTCATTAGTATCACAACCACAAATTATCCATGCACTACGGGCCAAGGATATTCTTGTAGTCATCAATGGTCATGTTCATGTCAACAACTGTCCATCAATGCACTACGGGCCAATGAGGACTTTTACCATATCATTTGTAACAATACGGTCATGATTATACCGAATAATTCCTGGTCATAATCATACCAAGTCCATATATGAACAACAGGCCACAGATGACTTTCAACATAATATAAACATGAGGATGATGACAATGATATAAGAATTCAATAAAACAAGTTTAAGAATTAATTTATCCAGGAACCAATAACGTTCAGATTGTTAACATGATACTTCTTTGTAGAGTAAAATTCAAGAATGCTCAGAAGAATATTTCCATGAAAAGATACTGGATGAAGCGCAAATATCAAGGATATTCCACTAATTTCATGGAGTATAAAAGTCAAAACTTTAACCAACTGAGTATAATAAAGAATGGAATAACAAAAGAAATCACCAGGCATGCGATAGACCGCACAGACAGGTTATTCCAACAGAATAATTAATAACGAAACCAGGTCAAGCGTAAATGCACAGACATGATATTCCAATAGAATAATAAATAACGGAACCAGGTCAGGCGAAATTCGCACTGAAATGACGTTCCAACAAAATAATAAATAACGGAACCAGGTCATGCGTAAATGAGTCTCCTTTTAAGCTCTTGGAAACTCTTCTCGCATTCCTCGCTCCATACGAATTCTGTATCCTTCCGAGTTAGCTGAGTTAATGGAGTAGCAATTCGAGAAAAACCTTCCACGAATCTCCGATAATAACCAGCTAAGCCCAGAAAGCTGCGTACTTCGGTCACCGTCTTCGGTTGCTCCCAACTTTGTATTGCTTCAATCTTCGTCGGATCAACAGATACTCCATGTTTGACACCACGTGCCCAAGGAATGCTACTTCCTCAAGCCAGAACTCGCATTTCTTTAACTTAGCATAAAGCTTATTTCCACGAAGCCTTTATAGTACCAGCTTCAAATGGTGCTCATGATCTTCACAACTTTTGGAATATATGAGGATTTCATCAATAAAGAAAACCACAAACTGATCCAGATAATCCTTGAATACTCGGTTCATCATATCCATGAAAGCCGCGGGAGAATTAGTCAGTCCAAAAGACATGACTAAAAATTCATAATGCCCGTATCGAGTTCTGAAGGTAGTCTTTGGAATATCCTCAGTTCTAATCTTCAGCTGATGATATCCAGAATGAATATCGATCTTTGTAAAGAATTGTGCTCCTTGCAACTAGTCAAACATGTCATCAATACGAGGTAACGGATACCTATTCTTGATGGTGACATGGTTCAATTCTCGATAGTCAATACAAAGTCGCATACTCCCGTCTTTCTTCCTTACAAATAAAACAGGAGCACCCCAAGGAGATGTACTAGGATGAATGAAACCGATGTCCAACAACTCCTGTAGTTGGAATTTTAACTCCTGAAGTTCAATAGGAGCCATTCGATATGGGGTTTTAGAAATGGTCTTTGTACTAGGCTCAAGATCAGTAAAGAATTCAAATTCACGTTCTGGGGGTAGACCGGGAAGTTCTTCAGGAAACACGTCAGGAAATTTACTAACAACAGGAGTATTATTCAAATTTGATGTGTCTTTATTCAAATCCATAACATGGGCTAAGAAAGCTTGACATCCATTTTTCAATAAACGAATAGCTTTATAACTAGATATGACAGTGATTGATTTTAATGGTTTAGTTGCTTGAATTCGTACAACAGGTTGGTTAGGAATATGAAAACTAACAACCTTACGAAAATAATCAATTTTGGCATGATGAGTGGTTAACTAATCAATCCCTAAAATCTCATCAAAAGCAAGTATCTTTAAAGAGATAAGGTCAACAGGTAATGTGATGGTTCCAACTTGGATCAAACAAGATTTATAAACAGTGGATATAATGAAAGTTTCTCCTAATGGAGTCTCCACAGATAAATCGAAGTCTAATTTCTCCGGAGTCAAGTTTAAACGTTGAGCACAAGTAGGAGAGATAAATGAATGGGTAGCACCAGTATCAAGCAAGGTATAAACTTCGCAAGAATTTATGATTAGCTTACCCGTGATCACCTCGTTTGGGTTCCTCGCATTTTGACCAGTCACAACAAACGCTCTTCTAGGAACCGTTGACTTTGACTTTTTTGGGACTTGGTTTTGCTATCCCCCCTGGACTTGGTTTTGCTATCGTATAATCTCGGGCGATATGTCCTTCCTTTCGACAATTATAACATACCTTGAACTGTTGTGGGCAGTTTGGGCTGATATGTCCTTCTTTCCCGCATTTATAGCATACGACCGGTGGTCGTTCTCCTCCCTTAGAACCAGTTGCTGCTGGTGCTGACGTCTTCACATGGTCGTTGTTGAATCTCCTCTTTTTAAAATCTCCTCCCGACTCGTTTTTTCTATTCTCATGGCCATGATTACCACCAGAGTGGTTACCATTTTTGTCCGTATTTTTCTTTCTCCACTGGTTATCATTGTTTTGATGACTGCTGTCACCGGTATGATCCTGGTTGTGGTCCCTCGGTTGAACGTACTCATTATCTCACTCTAACAATTGAGCCTTGTTGAAAACATCTGAATAGAGAGAAAATTTCTGAGAAATGAGATATTGACGTATGCCGGGTTTCAAACCTCTCAGAAACATCCGCGTCATACGTTCCTCATTCTCCACCAAATGAGGTGCAAACCTGGACAACTCTGCAAACTTCGCCTCGTACTGGGACACCGTCATATTATTTTGTTCCAACCTAATAAACTCCACTTCCTTCATATGACGAATACTTTCAGGAAAGTACTTGTCATTGAATAGTTTCTGAAACGTCTCCCAAGACATGCTAAGTGCTGCTGGATGGGTACGCTTCACATATTCCCACCAGTTATCTGCCTCATTACGGAACATAAAAGTGGCAAATGGAACCTTCTATTCCTCCGTGCATCCATAGATATCGAATATCTTAGTAATTTATTTGACCCACGTTTTCGCCTTGATCAGATCGGGCTTTCCCCAGAATTCTGGTGGTCCCAACTCTTTGAACTGCTTGGCTCTGACAAACCGTGCGTTATTATCATTTCCACCTGTATTTTGTGCACGAATCTCCCTCGTCTGATTTTGCATGAACTGTAAAAAGCTTCTAAACATCCCGTCGTTCATTATCTGCTCAGTAGCGTTGTTCACAGGAGGAACATTGCCAGCTTGTTGCACGTTCTCCTCGTTGATGAGTAAATGTGTCTCCACGGTCTCATTTACTCCACTGTTAACATTCTCAGTCGACATTCTCAAATACTGCTATAAAATAGGATTAATTAAAGAAATTGACATGCAACATAATAACCCTATACTCTGACCAACCAACAAATAAGCTCAGGTAGGACACACTAGCGAAGGATTTACTCGTCTCTCCCCTCCTAGTTCTATTCCCCGATCTCCACCAGAGATCATATCCCTAAACTCTGATACCAACTGTGAGGCCCCCAAAATAGGTATACAACACCCATTCTGAGTCGCCAAAATACATGGTACAGAAACAACTACAATTTTATTAATACAACATATAAACTATAAGTTTAAATACAAATATTATCATCTAGACAATATCCATACCCAACTAAGTCCTCATTACAATTATTGGTACATTATTTTACAAAAATGGTGAGGACAACTAAAACAACTTTTAGAACCATCATTCCACACCCCGACTATTACTCGCTACATTTTCGCCTCCTGAGAAGAAAAATGGAACAAAAAAGAAAAGGGTGAGCTCAACTAGCCCAGTAAAGAATATTATGACTAAGATAATATAAAAAAAATTATCATTAGTCTTCAACAGGGAAAAATCTGATAGAATATAATAAACAACAAGATTCAGATCAATATTTACAGCGGAAATAATAATTCATAGATGAGTTACGTAAAGAATGAAATTAATCTATGAATTTAAAAGTCCATCATCAATATTTTATCCCTGTAACATCAATCAATATTCATCTTTAATCAAATATTAATCTTTGCACTACAGGCTAAAGATATTCATCAGTTGGTCATGTTCATCTCAACACCTGCTCATCTTTGCACTACGGGCCAAAGATATTCATAAGAAAGTCAACCATCTTTGCACTACAGGCCAAAGATATTCAGTAATATCATCATTTAGGACTAAGGATGATGAAAAATATTTTAAAGAAAACGAATCCAGTGAAACAAAAGAACAAATACTAAGGATTCGTACTTTAAACAATCCGAGTTCAAAAATACTTCATAAATACTCAGAGTGAAGTAAAATTCAAGAATGATCAAAACATGAATACAATCAAAGCTAGTATTCATAATAGATATTTTGGACAAAAAAAAATAAAAATTTAATTTTTTTGTGAATAGTGCCGTATTCGTGAATAGTGCCGTATACGTGAATAGTGTCATATACGTGAATAGTAACCCCAACACTGAAAGACAAGAATTTCACAAGAAAAATCTTTCCAATATTCCATCATAATGATATTGAATGAAATAATATCATTTATAAAAAAAATAATATCCCTTACCTCAAAAAGATAGTACTTCTGACTGGAATACTGGATATAGTTCTGAAGGGAACTTGCACTGTATAACAACACTCAAAGTATCAAAATACTCACAAGAATACGCTAGATAATATATAGAGAGAAATAGAGAGAAAACTTCAGTTTCTGGTGTGATTTTCAATTCTAACCGAAACACCCTATTTATAAGAAATTGCTTAGAACACCAAAGTAGAAAATTTAATAAAATAATAATATATTTAAATTTTTATCAAGCCCACCTTTGAATATCTGAATTCAGCCACTAACATGTGCAAGTGAGGGCCACCAAAGAGCAAAAAAAATATTTTTCTTCAAAATAATAATTAAAACTTCCAAAAATCAATTATTTCAGAACTTCAGAACTTCAATAATTCATAATAAATAGCCCTTTTATCAAAAAATTCGAACCACATGTCCTTTCCATAGAAAATTTCATTCTCTACAACTTTTCAGAAGAATTTTTTTCCAAATTCCAAATAGAAATTGACTGAAATCCACAAACGAGCGATTTTACAGGCTATAATCAAATTTCAGTCAAAAAATGGGATCCGCCGACACACAAAACATGTGTTAATCATTTAATGCAACAAAAATACTCTTCCTCCTCATATACTCATATATACCACATTTATTGTAAAAATATCACTATTATTATATTATTAAAATATAATAATATATTTTAAAAGAATTATTTTATCAGAAAAGATAAAATATCAATTTTTTCAACAATTGTCTCTTTAAAATTTTCTCCATCTATATCCACATAAAATGAATATTTTCTTTATCATAATAATCAATAATTAATTATTCATAAATAATATTACAGAATCACAGTACTGACAACCAGACCGTTCCCATAAAAGAAGGGGCTTTTCAATAAGGATTTCTCCTTACTGGCGCGCAATTAGATGACCAAACCTCTCCTTAGACAGAACTTTCTAGACATTGCCAATAATATTATCTAATAATATTATTCAAATAATATGAATTATTACTCTGATAATAAAAATACTGTGCAGTGATAATTATTAAAATAACAATAATATAAAATATCAACGTAGCAATTATTGAATCAATAAAATATAATATTGAACAGTAATTACTGTAACAATTATTGAGTAGTGCCTTCTTACGTAAGAATCAATAATTGGTGCAATACCATGTGCTACTGTGTTTTAACCACCGAGTATTTCAACAGTATTAACGGTAACAACTACGCCGTTATTTATAAACAACTTATACTTGTCGTTTTCTTCATCTAATCACTTTCTGTTATGGGCCCACATAAGGCTGCGTCGTCGTACGAATATTCCCCGACAGTAAAAATATTCCACGACCAACCGAATATTCCCCGATAACAATGAATATGTTATAACCACTTGCTTATTTAAAATATTTACGCATTTTACCCATAACTAACCTACATTAATCAAATCAACCCTTACTATTTCAAAATAAAAATAGAGGAAATTAAATTTCATTTAATAATAAGTTGGGTCTTACAGACGGTCTAGATTGGTTTACTATAAAATATTCCAATAAAACAAAATCTTTTAAATAAAATAAAATATATTTTATTTATAATCTAATAAAACGAATAACTTTATAAAAGTATTCTATTTTATATAAAAAAATTTTACTATGCAAAACACTATGTAGGCACTATGCAAAGACTATGCATAATAAAATATAATATATTCTATTTATAGTCTAATAAAACGAATAAATTTATAAAAGTATTTTGTTTTATATAAAAAGATTTTACTATACAAAATACTATGCATAATAGAATATAATATATTCTATTTATAGTATAATAAAATGAATAACTTTATAAAAGTATTCTGTTTTATATAAAAAGCTTTTCTGTTTTATTACATTAATAATACTAATAAAACAAAACTTCATCATCATTATTATAATTCACACTATTAATCGACCAGGTCGTTTCCAAGAAAGAGGGGGCTTTTCAATAAGGATTTCTCCCTATTGGCGCGCAATTAGGTGACCAAACCTCTCCTTGGCAGAACTTCTAGACATCGTTAATATTGCAAATAATAATATTAATAACTTCGTCGTCTCAATTATTGATTTAATAATATATAAAATATCGACAATAATTGAATCAATTAACATGAGATACTATGCAATAATTACTGAAGCAATAATTGAACAAAACTGAGTGACTTCTCACGTAAGCATCAATAATCAATACCGTGTGCTACTATGCAACCACGTGTATTCCTGTACTTTTAACACCGGGTGTTTCAACAGTTAACGATAAAACTTCCGCCGTTATTTTCATAAAATATTTTTGTTATTTTCTTAATCCGACAATAATTCTATTGTGGGGTCCACCAATGATTGTGCCGTCGTACGAATATTCCCTGTTAAAATGAATATTCCCCGACCAATCGAATATTATATAACGACTTGTGTACTTTGCAAAATTTATAACTATTACCCACAACTATAACATTATATCAAATTCATTCCATAATATTCAAAAATAATAATTATAGAAAATTCATCTTTATTCATAAAAGTTGGGGTTTTACAATATCTCCTTCTTATGAAATTTTGCCCTCGAAATTAGGGTACGTACCTGGTATGTCGAAGAGGTAAGAATACCTTGATTTCATTTCAAATTCTAACTCATAGGTCATTTCCTCAACATCGTGAATCCTCCATAAAACTTTGACTTGAGGTATAACATTGGAGCGTAGAATATGTTCCTTCTTATCCAAGATTTGAACATGAACCTCTTCATACGTTAAATCTTTCGCTATTTAGTCCGGTTCTAACTCAATATTGTGGTTCGGGTCTTTCACATATTTACGTAACATGGATATATGAAAAACGTTATGAACACGAGACATACTTGGACGGTAAAGCGAGTCTATAGGCTACAGTCCCTACTCGATCGAGGATTAAAAATGGGCCAATGAATCGAGGATTGAGCTTTTCTCTCTTTCCAAATCTCGTAACTCCTTTTCATAAAGCAACACGTAACAACACATGATCTCCAATATCGAATTCCACGTCCTTTTGATGAAGATCAGCATAACTCTTTTGTCGGTCTTGTGAGGTTTTTATACGTTGTCGGATCTTTTGAATCTTTTTCGTAGTCATACGTACCAACTCTAGTCCCAACAACGTTGCTTCACCCACCTCATCCCAGCATACTGGAGAACGACACTTTCTTTCCATACAACGCCTCGAATGGAGCCATGCCAATACTTGTTTGATAACTGTTGTTGTAAGAAAACTCCACCAATGGTAAGAACTTGTCCCAACTTCCCTTGAAGTCAAGGACACAGAGTCTTAATAAATCTTCAAGAGTTTGAATAGTCCTCTCTGATTGTTCGTCCATCTGAGGATGATATGCCGAACTAAATCGTAAATTCGTGCCCATAGCTTTTTGTAAACTAACCCAAAATCGTGAAGTGAATCTTGGGTCTTGATCAGAAACTATGGATACTGGCATACCATGCAGTCTTACGAAACTTATGAACAAAAATCTCCTATAAATAAATCTCTTGAAGAGTTATCCCCTGAAGAGGATGAGTTACCTTCTAAAGAGGATCATGTACCTGAAAATAACGAGATCTCGATACATTATGTATATACAGGAGACAAATATATTGGATAAAAATAAAATTATTGCCGACAACTTATTTTCATATAAATTTGTTCTTGATATTACCAGAAGTAATGATCACGAATATGAAGCACAAATCGTTGATGAATGTTCAACGTAGAAATGTTTGGCCAATATGGAAAGACGGTGATTCAAGCAAAATTAAATTCACTAAGTAAATGTGAAAATTTTGAACATGTATTCCGAACACCTAAAGGGGTAATGCATGTTGGATATAAATGGGTATTTGTACTTAAACGAAATGAGAAAAATGAAATTATAAAGTACAAAGCGTGACTTGTAGCGCAAGGTTTCTCGCAGAGACCTGATATTGATTATATATAAAAAGATTATATGCTCCTATAATGGATACAATTATATTCAGATTTTTAATTAGCTTGGTAGCAAGAGAAATTAATGGATGTTACATTATATCTGTATGGATCATTAGATAATTATATCTACATAAAATTCCCTGAAGGATATAAAATGCCTGAAACATAAATTCTATATCTCGGAGTATGTATTCTATCAAGCTACAAATATTCTTATATAGTTTAAAGCAATCCAGATGTATATTGTGGTATAATCGTCTGAGTGGATATCTTTTGAAAGAAGAATATTGAGAATAATCCAATTTATGCATGCATTTTTATCAAAAGATCATAATTTGGATTTGTTATTAGTTATGTATTTATTGATGAAAGATCTTGCTCTAGAAGAGTCGACAAGAATAACAAATTTGAGATGAAAGATATTGGTAAGACAAATTTTTGTCTTGGCTTATAAATTGAACTATGGAATTCTTGTTCATCAATCAACATACACAGAAAAAGTCCTGAAGTAACTTTACATGGATAATGTTAATCCTTTGAGTACTCCAATGATAGGTTGGTCACTTGATATCAAGAAATATCCGTTTTGGCCACAAGAAAATGATGAAGAAACTTTTAGGTCTTGAAGTACCATATCTTCGTGAAATTGGTGTTTTGGTCCTGAAGTATTATATCTTAATGTAATTAGGTGCTTTGATGTATCTTGCAAATTTCACACAACTTGATATAGCATTTGTAATTAACTTACTAGTAAGATATAGTCGTAACACCCCTCAAAATAGGTTCAATACAACCCATTACGAGTCGCCAAATACATGGTACAGAAAACAACTACAAACTTCATTATTACAATTGTCGTGCAAAATACGACCACACATGCACTGTGAGTTTTAATACAAATATTGTCTTCTAGACAATATCCAAACTCAAATAAAGTACTCATTACAATTATTGATACACTATTTTATAAAATAGTGCGGAATACTATAACAACTATCTTGAACCATCACTCCACACCCCGACTAGTCCTGCCTATATTCTCGCTTCCTGAGAAGAAAAATAGAACGAAAAGGAAAAAAGGATGAGCTCAACTAACCCAGTAAAGAATATTATGACTAAGATAATGTAGAATAAATTATCCTTAGTCCTCAACAGGGAAAAATTTGATAGAATACAATAGACAACAAGTTTTAGATTAACAACTGCAGCTGGAAACAATAATCCATTAGAAGAGTCAAGTAAAGCATGATGTCTACTATCTCCCATGATTTAAAAGTCCATTATCAATATTTTATCCCTGTAAAATTAATCAATATTTATTTCTAATTAACGAATTATCTATGCACTACGAGTCAAAGATAATTTTTTGTATCATCCGGTGGTCATGATCATGCCAAACACATGTCCATATTTGCACTACGGGCCAAATATATCAATCAACAATTCATCTTTGCACTACGGGCCAAAGATATTCATCAATCAATAGTTCATCTTTGCACCACGGGCCAAAGATAACTTTCAACATAATTTAAGTCTAGAATTATGATAATGATAATAAGAATGAATCAAATGAGACCATAACATGGATTTCAATTTCAAGATTAAGGGTCACAACAGATAACTTGGACGAAGAAAGAATTTTTTATCTTTTTTGTGAATAGTACTTGTGTGACGCCCCCAAATTCGGGTTCTCAAACCTCAGGTTTGGTGCTCACGATCCATCATCATCATAAGAATTCTATAAACTATTACAGAATGATAAACATACATTGTTCATTATAATATAGTCTTCCAATATTATCCCAATGTCAATTAACCTTAACTTATACATACCTTAATTAAGTTATCCTTAGTAACACAAAAGGTTTACATTACCAATGTACATAATATAATATAATACATAAACATTCTTATTATCTATTCCTGCACTTTTCCTTTGCCTTTGTCCTTCTTGGACGTCTCTGGCATAGCTGAAATAAATATCATGATATAGCAAGGGTAAGCAACAAATTTGCTTAGCAAGTTTAAGTACGAAGAAGATATATCATGATTAGCAAGAAATTTATTTTTCAATGTTCAACAATAGAAATTAATTGTGAAAGAACATGAATTAAGTCTTGATATCTGAATATTTGAATAGTTGAATAACAGATGCTGAGTGGTCATAGTGACCATGAACATATGCTAAGGTTGTCAGTATTTAAACTTGTCCTTTTAATAAGTTTTGGTAATCAAGGGGATTAACCTTTCATACCTGGTGTATTATGCATAAACACTAACTGTACGAGCACTAATTGTTTTTCAATAATGCTTTAATCAAATTGTTCTTTTTCTCAGTCTTGAGTCCTTACCAAGTCAATTGGTGAAGAACAACTTTTAACAACATATTTGATTTAACAAATTTAAACATACTTGATCTAGCTGATACAATGAGCATAGATCTATATCTTAAATAGTTCATGAATAAAAGAACTTTAACTAATTCACAGTTTAATAATAATAGAACATGAATTTAATTGCACTGAGTGCGAGTATCAATAATTAATATAGATGTGAATAATAAACAATAATTATTCACTAACATGGATTTGAAAAGAATAACTCAAGTTTGAGTTAGAGAACTTGCCTTGACTGCGATCTACTGCTACGTAATTTAATTTAATCTCTTTATTGTAAAGACCTATCATTGTTAAGGTTGATCTTACAATCAGCATATCATAATACGATTACTCTATCAGCAATTTAGTTAACACTTAACCACATAATCAATTACCTGAAAACATCTTTATTATCATCATTCTTTGATAATATTTTAATTACTTTATCATATACCTTACTATTTAACACTTAATCTTTCCTTTTATTAGTTCTTCCTTATAATCTAGTAAGCCAAATACTAACATCATAGTCTAGATTATTCAAACATGCAATCCAACCACCTGGATTGGCTAATCTAGCAAACTAGATTCAATGAACTTCTAATCCAGCAAGCCTGGATTCCAAATCCTTCAATCCAGCAAGCCTAGATTTTAAATCCTTCAATCCAACAAGCCTGGATTTCAAATCCTTCAATCCAACAAACTGGATTCAAGTATTTTTCAATCCAGCCAGCTAGATTCCATATATCCTTTAACGAAAATACCAAATCAACTTATTATTTTTCTATCTTTTGGCCCTACTTATATACATGTATTTCATACACAAAAAGTATTTTTTCGTAATTTTTCAATTTCTTTTAGTATTTTTCAAAAATCACTTTTAGTGCGTGGCTTAAGAAATTAGCCCCATCGTGCTCAACTCCAGAAATCCCCATCTCTTGCAATAATCTTCTATATGTTAACGTGACCCTCCAGTTTAAATTTTGTGGCCATCGGAGTTATAGAACTCCGGTTATAGCGATTTTCGTCCAAAATACCTAAATATTGAAATGGTCATAACTTGGTCATTTTAAGTCGGAATGAGCTCATTTTGGACAGGAGCTACTTTATACCATATATTTTGATGTCCCATAAGGCTGGAATTTATTCCATAAATTAAGTGGCCGAAACTGCCTCTACAATATCTTGGACAGTTTGTTTTCAAGATTTTCGGCTTTTGCCTACGTTGCTAAAATCAAGTCCATACGGAAATCTACAACTCTTTTTTCGGTGATTCCACTTGGGTTTGAAAGACTAACTCATCATATTATCATCCCAAATTTTTCCTAAATTTTTAAATGTCAGGAAAATGATGAAAATTCCCCTAGCATTGACTGTCAAAAAAAGTTTGTTTTTCTTTCTAAAGACAAAACTATTTTTGCTAAAACAGTTGCTACAACTTGTGTATTCAATATTTTTGAGTGCTACTACTTGGGTTTAGTAGTTAACTTACATATCTAACACATCTCTTTTATGGATCACAAAAAGAAGGCGTAGATCAAAAATGGTAGTTGATCAAACGAAGTGAAAAAAAAAACTAGAGTTTTCTAACAAAATAAAACTAGTTTCATTTCGATCCTTTTGATTTACTTTTTAACACTCAAATATATTAAAACCATACATGAAACCATACAAAACATGTAAATAGAGGGTTTTAGACCTCTAAGATCCTAAACTTTAAATAACCAAGATCAAACAAAATAAAAAGAAAATCCACAAGTTTAGGATTTATACCTAGATCTTTGAGCACTTCTTCTTAATCTTCCAAAGTAATTAAAAAACTTAGGATGCATGTAAGACCACAGCCTCCTCTCTTTCTCCCAACGAACTCTCTCTCTCTCCCTCTCTCTTTCTATTTCCTTTTGTTAGCTTAAGAGAAAGTATGATAAAATAAAATAAAAGATGAAAGAGAATGAGATTAAGTGTTGGGAAAAAAAAAATCTATAGATACATTAGTATATCTATACATTAATGACTAGCATATCTCTTCCCTTCTCTCTCCATATAACTTGTAATCTTGGCAAAATAGGGTGGCTAAATCATGGAGTGACACATATGGGATTTGGTGACCAAATGAAGACAAAACAACACAAGTCACAAGCCCATTTCTATACAACATGGCCGATTATTCCCCCTCTATATTCCTTATTATTACTTTATTTCCAAATGCAAAAATTTGCTAAATTAAATGACCATAAAGCTCTTCTTTAATTGGGCTAGGATTGGACCAATCCTTTAATTCTTTTGGGCTTGAAATTAATTAGTTTGGCTACTAATTAAAACGAACTTGGGCCTCCACAATTAGATAATTGTGCTACTAGCATACTTGCCCATTAAATTTAATATTGGACTATTTTAACAATTTATTTGCTCTTAAATCAAATTATCTACAAGTCCAATTCTTAAATAAATTATTGGGCTTATTTAAATTACTTGCCATCCTTAGTAACATTAACTCTATTATCACATGAACTATTACTCATTATTATTGATATTTACACATTCTCATCAATCAATAATGTTAATTAACTTACATAACCTAATTAGACTTGTCTTATTCAAGTTTATTGAGTATTTAATTAGGGTTTAACATCTTAATTCTATTTTCTTAGATTATTAAAATACTTAGGTTAGTTCACTAATTTATTTAACTTATTACTGAGACTTCCTTTAAATATTCTAGCATATTATTCACATAATCACTTAATCATCCATAATCTACTACAAATTATTTAATATATTTATTTACAATGTACCACAAAAATTCTTGGTTATTACAACTAGTGAATAGTACTCGTGAATAGTACCGTATGTATGAACAAGTAACGTATGACAAGTGCCCATGAACAGTACCCAGTCATGAAAAGTTTCAAATTTAATAAAAAAGTACAGACCAATATTCCAGTGAAATGATATTAGATGAAGCAAAATTTCTAATTATTTCAAGAATTATAGAAGTAATACTTACCATAGTAAGTTCAAATTTAGGAACACAAGATGAAATAATATCGCTTTCATAATATGGAGTATGAAAGAAAATGATATCTCTTACGAATATAGAAGGAAATAATATCATTTACTGAGTACCAAAAGAAAATAACCTCCTATACGAAAAAAATAATATTCTTTACCTTAGTAGAAACTGGATTTGAACTGGAATATCAGATATTATTATGAGAAAATCTTGCAAAAAAAGCTACACTCAAAGTATCCTTATACTCACAAGAAATACACTCAATATTATAGAGAGAGAATTTTCTGATTCATGGTGTGAGTTTCATTGTTTAACTAAGCAGCCTATTTATAAGAAAGTGGTAGCACACCAGGTTTGAACAAAATTCATATACGGGTGATTTGCAGCACACTCAATTTGAAGCCAAGCTTTTCAAAGCTAACTTATTCACCCACCCCATTTATAACATGTTTTAAAAAAATTATAATTAAAAGGAATCCAAATTTAATTTGATCTCTTCCTCCTTATTTTATTCTTATACCATAAATTTATTATAATAATATTACCCTTTAAATTACAAAAATATACTATTATATTATCACATTATACTATTATAATGTAATATTATAATAATATATAAATATATTATCGGAGAAGATAATTATGGTTTCATAGAAAATACAACAAACTTTCAACAAATGTCCCATTCTAAAATTCCTCAATTTATATCAAAATTTAAAGAAATATTTACTTACCATATTCATCAATTATTTATAATTCTTCAATAATTATTTCTAATTAATGTTATAGATTCACAGTATTGATAACCAGATCATTCCCAAGAAAGAGTAGGACTTTTTGATAAGGATTTCTCCTTATTGGCGTGCAATTATATAAACTAACCCCTTTCCTCGACAGAACTTTCTAGACATTATCAATAATGCTATCTAATAATATCATTTGAATAATATGAGGTACTATATTGTGACAATTATTGAATCAATAATGCAAAATACTATTCAATTATCACTTTAGCAATTATTGCACCAATAATATGAAAAACTGTTTAATTTTTACTATATCAATTATTAAGTGATTTCTTACGTAAGAATCAATAATCAGAGATACTGTGCAATACCGTGTGCCACTGTGCAACCACACGAATTACTATAATTTTATCACCGGGCATTTCAACAGTTTAAACGGTAAAAGTTTTCCCGTTATTTTTATAAAAAGGTTATTTCTGTCGCTTTCTATATCCAATAGTTATTCCGTTATGTGGTCCACCAATGATTGCATCATCATACGAATATTCCTGACCAAAACGTATATTCCCCGACAAAACGAATATTTTATGATCACTTGCTTACTTTGCAAAATTTGCACTTTCACCTATAACTAAAGCATTATATCAATCAACACCTTATTATTCAAAAATAATATTTACATAAATTAAATCTTTATTCATAAAAAGTTGGGGTCTTACAATAGTTATGCACCAACTCAGAGACATTAGAATAGAATTAAACATATTTTACTTTATCTTCGTGAGACTATTGATTTGGGATTATTCTATCCAAAGGGTGATAGAATCAAGCATATTGCACAAAAAATATTTTATACACATGAGCCTCAAAAGAATGGCGATATTGATATCAAGCATATATGATCATGTGATAATTTGGTTGATATATTCATTAAGTCATTACCAACTATGATTTTGAAGAAGATTGTGCACAATATTGGCATGCTTCAACTTAATGATATTTTTACCATAAACAATGGAAATTCTATGTACTTATGAAGGGGAGTAAAAAGGATATGTGTTGATTGAACTCTTTTTCCTTCGCTAAGGTTTTTTCCCACTGGGTTTTTCATTGCAAGGTTTTAATGAGGCAATCCCAAGGCACTAGAAGTTATAAAAGAATATTGTACACTTTTCCTTCACCAAAATTTTTCCCTACTGAGTTTTTATTTGGTAAGGTTTTTAACGAGGCATATTCTTAGAAAATTGCTACAAAAG
The DNA here is from genome assembly GCA_020205505.1 of Panax japonicus. Classification (NCBI taxonomy): domain Eukaryota; kingdom Viridiplantae; phylum Streptophyta; class Magnoliopsida; order Apiales; family Araliaceae; genus Panax; species Panax japonicus. The sequence goes on from CM035108.1 coordinate 34,879,638, forward strand.
AGTCTATCCATTCTGTATGAAGACAATGTTGCATGTATAGTTCAATTAAAGAGAGGATACATCAAAGGAGATAGAACAAAGCACATATAACCAAAATTCTTTTTCACACATGACCTTGATAAGTGCGGTGACATTGATGTTCAACAAATTTTCTTAAAAGATAATCTAGCAGATTTGTTCACCAAAGCATTACCAACTACAACATTTGAAAGATTGCGTCGCAATATTGGAATACGACAGCTGAAATACTTAAGGATACATTCATGAGGGATTGCTAATATGCGTTGCACTCTTTTTTCCTTAACCAATGTTTTTTTTTCATTGGGTTTTTCCTGGTAAGGTTTTTAATGAGGCAACTTTCAATGCGTACGACTATATAATAGACATCCAATGGGGAGTGTTATAAAATTATACATAGTGTGTGGATGACTAGATACATTCCTACCCCTCTTTATTGTAATGACCTTTGAGCTTTGAAACTCTCATATCCTTTAAGTTTTAAAATGTGATGCCCCCAAAATAGGTATACATCACCTATTCTGAGTCACCAGATATCACACTATAAAAATCAAATACAAACTTCATTTATACAACTGTTGAACTATCATATAGAATATGACCACAGCTAACTGCGAGTTTTAATACAAATATATGTAACTCTCATGGTGCCTTGACCACAACCTTACAATGATACTTTACATAAAAGTATAGTCAAAAACTGTTTTAGAAATTAAAATCTTTAGGAAGTGCTCAAGGAAACCTTCGTACATGGGAGGCCATGCATCTAGGTTATGATAGATATCATATGTTCACATAATTATCATTGGTTGACCCAATATACCCCAAAGAAAAATGAGAAGATTACTATCATCTTCTTTCCAATGGTGAGTCTTCTCTTGACATATAACTATCTCCATGTCTCCAAGTGAAAATTATATTTCAAATAAACTCCAAGATCATATAAGTAGTGCTCGTAGATATACTCAGCAAGTGGATGTGCACAACCCTGTCTTATGATAACATGAGGTTGTATGTTATTAGACATCTTGTATGATAGTGGCATAACACCATTCCAAAGTTGGGTTCACCTCACCCTATTCGGTTCACCAAAATTAAATATCAAATGACATATACAATACGACACAGTTATCTAAAGTTCTCAATAAATTTATTTCCATACTATTTAGGGAGAACCTCAACAGCTATAGACCACCTTTCTATTCCCCTGTTATCCCCACTCGAGCCAACTACACTCTTATTACCTGAAAGAAATTTTGAAGCAAAAAGGGTGAGCAAAACTAGCCCAGTAAAGAATATCATGACTAAAGATAATTTACATCATCAATAGCCTTCATCAGAAATAAATCAGAGATTTAGAACATATGGTAGATGATAAAACTTTTCAACCATAGTTGCAGCGGAACGAGCAATCCATTAGAAGAGTCAAATAGACAATCAGATCTATTATCTTCTCTATGTTAAAAGTCCACCGATAATGTTTTATCCCTGTAACATCAATCAACAATTTCTATCCACAATCATATAAATAACTCATAATCATAATTGTGATTCTAAATTCCTCTTCGCACCCAGGACGAAGATAATTTTTATCACTTATCTTCACCTGAAACATCAAAAATCATGGTTATACCAAATCATAATTTTTGCTCATAATCATACTAATAAATTCATCTTTGCACTACGACCAAAGATATTCATTAACAATTCATCTTTGCATTACAGGTCAAAGACATACACCAATATTTTAGAAGAGTCAAGTAGAGCATGATATCTACTATCTTTTACGAATTAAAAGTTTATTATCAATATTTTATCGCTGAGACTCAGCTTAATAAATAATCCACATCATCGAATCACCCCTGCACTACGGTCAATGACATTCGTTAATGTCACATCAATGAATTAATATTTCATTGCTGAGACTCAGCTCAGTAATTAATCCATATTATTGAAACATCCCTACACTACAGGACAAGGATATTTGTTAATATCTCATCCATGAATTAATATTTCATTGCTGAGACTCAGCTCAATAATGAATCCATATCATTGAATCATCCCTGCACTACAGGCCAAGGATATCCGTTAATATCACGACCACGAATTATCTATTCACTACGGGCCAAAGATAATCGTGTTTTCATCAACGGTCCTGATCATGCCATAAAACAATTCATCTTTGCACCCTTGGACGAAGAGAATCCATAGCCATAATCATACCAAAAACTGTCCATCAATGCACTACGGGCCAATGAGGACTTTTACCACATCATTTGTAACATTACGGTCATGATTATACCGAATAATCCCTGGTCATAATCATACCAAGTCCATCTATGCACTACAGGCCACAGATGACTTTCATCATAATATAAGCATGAGAATAATGACAATGATATAAAGAATCAATCAAATGAGATAAATGATAAATATTAAACATTTATAATATAATTTATCCAGCGTTCAATAATAACCAAATGTTATTAATCACTTAATAATCTCATAATCTAATATCATTAATATTATAACAATATTTTAATAATATTTTAAACTTATAAACAATTTATTTTAATTGTTTACACTTTAATCATTCAAAAATACCATACTCATAAGATTTCATCATCAATGATCAAATCCCTCACCAAAAATCTGTATATACCCTATATAGGATTCCCAAGCCATAAAATCCTATTTTTCAATTTTATTACTTCACATAACATATTTAATTCATTTACTCATAACTAGTTTATTTTCATGAAAAATACCAAATCAGTCCAAAAAATATTTCTTTTCTGGGATTTAGCAGAATATAGTCCCATATTGAACATATATTTTTCTCAAAATTTTTAAAATTCATTTACTATTTTTCATATGGCTACAACTGCCGAATATTTAGACATTTATCATAAATTGTAAATTTGTCCAAAAATTCCGATATTTACAGGATATACTCCTGTTATATACATGTACTCCCAATAAAAATTTTACTAATTTTGGAGTTAACCATAAGGAGTTATAAGGGTTTACTTTTAAAATAGTATTTTCCTATAAAATTCATAACTCCTAATCTATAGATCCAAAAATTGCCATTTTTGGACACAATCTAGAAAACTCATCAAATTATCATTTCAAATTTTTTCTAAAATTTTTGAGGGTCAGAAAAATTACGAAATTACCCCTGGAAGAAACCCCTTTTTGAATAAAAATACTATTCATATGAATACGAAGAATCATTCACCATGCATGAGGTAATCCATATAGACAGGTTATTCCAACAGAATAATAAAGAATAGAATAACAGAAGAATTTACCATGCATGCGATAGACCGCACAGACAGGTTATTCCCAACAAAATAATAAAGAATTGAATAACAACGGAATTCACCATGCATGCGATAGACCGCATAGACAGGTTATTCCAATAGAATAATAAAGAATGGAACCAGGTCATGCGTAAACGCACAAACAAGATATTCCAACAGAATAATAAATAACGAAACCAGGTCATGCGTAAACTCATAGACAGGATATTCCTACAGAATAATAAAGAATGGAATAACAGAAGAATTTCACCTTGTATACGGTAGTCCGCGTATACAGGTTATTCCAACAGAATAATAGATAATGGAATAATAGAAGCTCTCTTCATGAATAGAAAAGAAATAATTCCCCTTACGAGTACAACAAATAATATCCCTTACCTTAGAAGAAGCTGGATATAGGAGTAGTGAAGCAGCCGAATACTTTTCTTCTTTCTCTTTATAGTTTCTCTCTCTAGAGTTTAAGTGAATTCTTAAGAAATAATGAAGGAATGAACTTCTATTTATAGGAGAATGGACGGAATAGTAACTAATTCATGAACGGTCCAGATTGATTTATTTTTAAACGGATGGTCCATATTAATTTACTATGCAGTATTAATAAAATATTCTAATAAAACAAAATCTTTTAAATAAAATATAATATATTCTATTTATAATCTAATAAAACGAATAACTTTATAAAAGTATTTTGTTTTATATAAAAAAGATTTTACTATGCAAACACTATGCAGTTACTATACAAACACCATGCATAATAGAATATTATATATTCTATTTATAGTCTAATAAAATAAATAACTTTATAAAAGTATTCTGTTTTATATAAAAAGATTTTACTATGAAAACACTATACAGACACTATGTGACGCCCCCAAAATAGGTATACATCACCCATCTTGAGTCGCCAAATACATGGTACAAAATTCAAATACAACTTAATTATACAATAGTTGTGTAAAATACGACAAAACATAATCTAAGAGTTTTAATAAGAATATTGTCATCTAGACAATATTCACACTCAATGGAGTCCTCATTACATTTATTGTCACACTATTTAATAGAATAGTGAGGACTACTAATGCTATCATCTGGACCGTCACTCCGTTCCCCGACTAGTCCCGACTACGTTCTCATTTCCTGAAGAGAACAGTGAAAGAAAGGGTGAGCTCAACTAGCCCAGTAAGAAATATTATGACTAAGATAATGCAGAATAAATTATCATTAGTCTTCAACAATGTTAAATTGATAAAATACAATAGACATCAAGTTTAACTGCAACGGAATAAGCAATCCATTAGAAGAGTCAAGTAGAGCATGATATCTACTATCTTCTATGATTTAAAAAGTTTTTCATTAAATTTTTCGCTGAGACTCAGCTTAATAAATAAACCACATCATCGAGTCATCCCTGCACTACGGGCCAAGGATATTCATTAAATCATCAATGAACATGACTATAATGAATAATCCATGGTCATAATCATACCAAAAACTGTCCATTAATGCACTACAGGATACTGAGGACTTTTAACACATCATTTATAACATTACAGGTCATGATTATACCGAATAATCCCTGGTCATAATCATACCAAGTCCATCTATGCACGTAAGCCAAAGATGACTTTCATCACAATATAAGCATGAGGATGATGACAATGGCATAATAATTCAATAAAACAAGTTCAAGAATAAATTTTAAAGATTTATAAGTTAGTTTATCTTGAAATCATTTACGTCCAAACTGTCAACATGATACTGCTTTATGGAGTAAAATTCAAGAATGCTCAGAAGAATATTTCCATGAAAAGATACCAGATGAAGCGCAAATATCCAGGATATTCTACTAATTTCATGGAGTATAGAAGCCAAAACTCTAACAAAATGAGTATCATAGGATATATGAAACTGCAAATAAATTTTCACCTGCCATGCGGTAATCCACATAGACAGATCATTTCCACAATTTAATAAGGAATGAATACGAAGGATCATTCACCATGCACATGATGATCCACATAGACAGGTTATTACAACAGAATAATAAAGAATGGAACCAGGTCATGCATAATTCACACAAACATGATATTCCAATAGAATAATAAAGAATGGAATAACAGAAGAATTCACCATGCATGCGATAGACCGCACAGACAGGTTATTCCAACAGAATAATAAAGAATGGAACCAGGTCTAGTGTAATCCGCACAGACAGGATATTCCAACAGAATAATAAACAATGGAATAACAAAGAATTCACCATGCATGCGATAGACCGCACAGACAGGTTATCCCAACAGAATAATAAAGAATGGAACCAGGTCTAGCGTAATCCACACAGACAGGATATTCCAACAGAATAATAAAGAATGAAATAACAGAAGAATTTCACCATGTATGCGGTACTTCGCATAGATAGGTTATTCTAATATAATAAAGAATGGAATAACAGCAGAATTTTACCATGTATGCAGTACTTCGTATAGAAAGGTTATTCCAACATAATAATAAAGAATGGAATAACAGAAGAATTTCACCATGTATGCGGTACTTCGCATAAACAGGTTATTTTAACATAATAATAAAGAATGGAATAACATAAGCTCTCTTCATGAATACGAAAGAAATAATACTGGAGTAGAGAGGTACCAAACTTCTCTTCTTCTTTCTCTCTATAATTTTTTCTATAATAATTGCTCTATAGCTTTAGTGAATTGGTGAGAAATGAAGGAAGAATGAACTTCTATTTATAGGAAAAAATAGTTTCGATAATTGCATGTTTTGGGGCTCGAAATATTACAGTACAATACCTTTAACTTTTCTTTCATTTTTAATTTAGTCCTGCAAGTATTATCAAACTTGCACCACCTTCCCTAATAGTAAATAATGTGAATCAATAGTTCAATCATGTGAATCAATAGTTATAATCATGTGAAAATATGAATTATTGTATAGTACCTCCATCTATACCTCCATTTTTAACTTAGTCATACAAGTATTATCAATCTTGCACCAACTCCCCTAATAGTACATGAATGTGACTCAATAGTACACACATGTGAACAAATAGTTATATAAGCATGTGAATTAGTAGCAATTAATTTCTCATTTATCTGATTAATTACCCGATTTATCAATATAACCCCCAGACATCAATTATCACTACTACAAAACAGTAAATAGACAACGCGGAAAAAACGTTGTGGTTTCAGTCAGAAAAATGTCGTGGTTAAGGGTGTTGTCTATTTGACATCCTTACACAACGTTTTTAAAACGTTGTGGTTAAGCACAATACACAACGTTTTTTAGGAAAAAACGTTGTAGATTTGTTTTCCAAAAATTAGTAGATGCTTAAAAACGTTGTAGAATGTATGATTCCACAACGTTTTCTGGATAAAAACGTTGTAGTTTAATATATCAGACAACGTTTTTAACCAATTTATACAACATTTTAAAAACGTTGTAATAAAGAAAAAAAAAGAAAAAAAATTGTGGTTCACCTATATTACCAATGCACCTGCAATATGCTAATAACATGATATATAACTAAAAGGTCTAAATTATCATTTAAATCTAAAACCAAAATGTATCAACCATTTAAAATACATCCCAATAATATCATTCATTTACAGTTTCAAATATCTCAAGCATTGATTATGAAACAACATGAATTAAAAAATACAAGTGAAACTAAATTTCTTTCAAAGACAATGAGACTGAACTTGCAAATGGTTCCCAGATTTTGTTGGTTACTTTTTCTATTGCAGGTATCCTGGAAGGAAATAAAATATGAGGATAAGAGAGGGATAAAATCACAATACAAACAAATAATAGTAGACCATAATTGTTAGATAGTTGCATTTAAAATCTTGTTAACAGAAGTTAGACATGATATACCTGGCATAAGAGTATCCTCAATAAGTGAGTGAGTCTCTATCCAATACAGTGTCCCTCATTTGTGTTCCTGTAACACAAAAAGGCTATTGGCAGGGTTCCTGTAATAATCAAGACAGAACACCAGTAAAATTTCAATATCATTTTGCAACAAATTTATAAAGGCATCCAATAAATCAGTCCTCTAAATATATGTGTAAATAATGGTACCTATCAGCATAGTTATGCTTGCAATGATCACTTCGGTCACTGATAAACCGACAAATGCCCAAGCATATTGTGTTGAGAGATTTCCAAGACTAAGGACCACCCCACCAGCCATTGCAAACAAAATACTGGGCCAATTATCCTGCATTAATCACATTTGGGCATAAAAACACTTGTAACTCACATGCCAGGAAAAAACATAGAACCCATAGTAACAATGTGAACCTTGTCCTAAATTTAACAAATAGGGTCGTTTAGCCAATCTCCTCAATTTATCACTACTTACATTAATAAAACACACTGTGCTTGATATGAAGTCATATATGACATGATATAATATGATACGATAGACTCACGTAAGAGCATGCTAAGATCAGAGCAGAGTTCAGAAGGCCATACAATATCGATACACATATCGGGTTATAACTTAATTTTACAAGATATTAGGATGTGCATGTTGTAATTTACAAATTTTGTAGAAATGTTCAAACAAGAAAAGAAATGTTTTGTTACATGAAAGTGGTCGCAGAAATGTTCTCTTTTACTATGATGGGGTATTGAAAGCTATATAGAACAGAGAAACAATTCAATAAGAACATTAAAAAATAATTATCACAAGGATTCCTAGGAGTATATAAAGCATAAAATATTATCAAAAAAATTCAGTAATTTTTATCAATAACAAATCTCTGGTAAAACACTTTTGTTAACCTTAACAAGAGTTACAGTTTATATGAGTTTTATAAAGCATTACAGTTAGGGTGGGCAAATTTAACAAATGTCGATCATTGTTTACCTTTCATAAACTCAAATAAGCTGTATAATAGAGTGAGTGAGTGGGTGCATCATGTGCTACAAAATTAATGTATCATGTGCTAGAGTGAGTGGGTGCAACTAGCAGGAATATATTTTGACTGGAGGAACAAGATAAAGTTGCTAATTATCTTACTTCAAGTAATCCTTTCCGTCAAATCCACCAACAGCATAGATATCCCCATTAAGCTTTGCTGCAGCAAAAGCAAATCGCTGGAAGAATAAAAGAAAGCATAACATACTGAATGCCAAAATTTTGTATAAGCATAAAAATTGATTCAATAGAGCACATCTAAAGTTTTGACACTACATAAATTGAGATGAACCATGAAACTAAAGAGATACATATAAATCAAAATTACAAAAATCAAATAACATAGCAGGTGAAGAGATAATACAATTACCTTTTGTAGCATTGACCGTGTCAAAATCCAGCGTCCAACATCTAAATCCAACATTTCGACATCTGAAAAGTAGTCAACACCGTTCCCGCCACCACGTGCAACAAGGTTTCTCTTTCTCATATCATATAGGCCCATACCAGTACAGTTGTTCATTTTCACATATGAAGACAAAAAAGACATTTTCTCATATCATATCACATTCTCATGGCACCACATTTAAAAAGACAAAAAAAAAGGTTGTAATATAAACCACACACCTGATCAAAAATAATAAAACACAGAAAAAATCAACAGGCACCAAATAAGTTATCTAAAGAAGTCGATACAATTTGAACAAGCAGTGGAAACAAAAAAGAGGAACCTCATATGCCCTCTTAGTTCTTTTCCTTTTTTTTACATGAACTAAAATTTTAAATTTTACCGTCAATTAATGTATACATAAACAGTGTTAAGATCATAACATTTAATTAATAAAATACTTATGTTGAATATCATTATTCTTATTTTAACACCATTCATATATACACCTTCAGTGTATCAAATTTTAACTCTTTTTATATATGCTGCTGGATGTTCTCTATATGACGAAACAAATTGGAAATGTTGAGTTTCAAGCCAAAATGCTTGTGTGTGTGTGTGTGTGTGTAGGAACTCACAACAATGGTAGCCCTCCACAAGAAAACAAAAATTTCTTCCCTTGAATAGAAAATCTGTGCTAAATTTTAGTGTTGCATATAATGGTGGTGATGCTCAACTAGTATATAACATAATTTATAGGGCTCTAATGCCAATGTCGCCAAGACACCACAACATAGAACATCACAACATTTTCTCATGTATACATATACACAAGTGGAAACCTTTTTATGCCCAGAAGTAAAGAAATGAACTTTAAAAGAATACAACACCACACAATTATTTCAAACAAATTCAAAGCACATTAGAATCTTCACAGAATTGTACTTGTCTCCCTTTCGACCAACCTTCTACAAGAGGTCCTATGACTATGGTGGAACATATATGGGTATAAAAACATACATCAATAATGTGTTCAAGGCAAAAGATTCTTAATAGATCCTTACCCTTGCATAGAAATCTGGAGGGGAATATGCATCAAAATGTGTGTGCCGGAAGTCAAAATACCAACCTTCACCCATATATACAGTTACCTACATAGTAGAAAAAACTCGAGTACTCAGTCATGAGGAAATAAGTTATGCATATATACAAAGAATTAGGACTTCAATATGGAGAAAGATATTTTCTCCGTATAAAGGGTAACTCTTCACTCACCTTCAAAGTCGTCTTGACTGGTAGCTTAGTTTTAGGATCAAAGACCACATTATGTGGACCAACCTTCAACAAGCAATCCGGTTTTTTAACATAACCACAACCACCATTGGCCCTGAACATTCCTTGCATCAGCCAGAGTGATCTTCCATAGCCCTGTCAAAAAGAATTTTGTTTTGTGGTAAATAGTGTTGATGAAATCATGAAATATCATTACATCATTTTTGATTGGTGCAACAGTTATCTGACTAGTGACTTGTCATAAACCTTAGGGTGGGTGATACGACAGAAGCCTTTACTAAAGAACCTTAATGTCATTGATTATAGTCCCCAGAATTGGGATCAAACTAAACAATTTCAAGAAAGGAAAACAACACCACATACAATGCAAATTTAACATATTCTCTAGTCATTGCTTCAAACAAATTTCCTTAAATCAGTTGCCAAATAAATTTCTAACCATTGTTGATCAGGACAAGCACAGGGTACTTAAATAAATTTAGCTCTGAAGTTACCTTTTATATAAGAGCAAGCAGTATATAAATTTAGTGTAGGGAACTGTAGTCAATTACGACAAGTCAAACTAGAACCAGCTGGCCTTCACCTGAAGAAGAAAGGGGAAAAGAGGAAAAACCCTTCCAATGATTTATAACAGATGTTACTTTAGCATATTTTTTTTGTGAAATAACTGATGCTTACTCATCATAAACAATCCCCTAGTATCCCCTTAAATGATGCCTCATCTAGGGTTGTTCCGCTGCCGCTGACACTGTTTGGATCCGGCGCCATAGTAAATCTAGTACAAGCTGAAACCCTAGAATCAAAGAGTAAAAGAACTGAGAGACGAAATATTTATCAATCAATAGAAAGAAGAGATCGTCGGATTTGATCTCCGTATGATGAACGACAAATGGTTCCGCCTCCATCATTGTCGTACTTTTTAGCGCCGCCTCTCTTTCCCTTTCTCTGTCCCTCTTCGTCATCTTCTTCTTCAGGATCTTCTTCCTCCGCTTGACGCGCTGCTTCGGCTTTGGATTGCAGGTCTGCGAGGTAGGATTCGATAACTTTCTTGACGAATTACTTGCGCTCCGGAGGGGAGAGGTCGAGCCCTAGATTAACTTCCAGAAAGGAAAAAAGAAGTCGAGCACTAGTTTAAGTTTTTATTTAATCGCCTTTTTTTGCTCCGTGTTTTTCCTTATACACAACGTTTTAAAAAAAACGTTATCTAATTAAAACAAAAAAAATACCTTTTTAAATAGATAACGTTTTTGCATATATATCTACAACGTTTTTTTTAAAAACGTTGTAAAAATTAATACCACAACGTTTTTATAAAAAACGTTGTCTATTAAGCGTTGTCTATTAGGTACTTTGTACTGGTGTATCATCGGAATAGATGTCGATTTCCACTAACACTAATAATCCTAACACAACGAAACTATCAAATTCATCTTTAATCAACACGAACTTATTCATCATTAATATTATAACTCACAATATTTAACAACCAGGTCGTTCCCAGGAAAGAGGGGGCTTTCCGATAATGATTTCTCCTTATTAGCGCACAATTAGATGACCAAACCTCTCATTGACAGAACTTCTAGACATTGTAAATATTATAATTTAATAATATGAATAACTTTGTCGTCTCAATTATTGATTTAATAATATAACATATTATGCAGATGATACTGTGACAATAATTGAATCAATAATATGAGAGATATGATGCAACAATTACTGTAGCAATAATTAAGTATAACTGAGTGACTTCTCACGTAAGCATCAATAACCAATACCGTAATGCAACCACACATATTACTGTACTTTTACTACCGGGTAGTTCAACAATTTTAACGGTAACACTTCCGTCGTTATTTTTATAAAAAGATAATTCTATCGTTTTCTTATTACGACAATACTTCCGTTGTGGGGTCCACCAATGATTGTGTCGTCGTACGAATATTCCCTGTTAAAACGAATATTCCCCGACCAATCGAATATTATATAACCACTTGCTTACTTTGCAAAATTTATAAATATTACCCACAGCTATAACATTATATTATATCCACATCATAATATTCAAAAATATATTTCGAGAGAAATTAATCTTTATTCATAAAAGTTGGGATTTTACAACCTCTCCTTCTTATGAAATTTTTTCCTCGAAATTAGGGTACGTACCTGGTATATCAAAGAGGTGAGGATATCTTAACTTCATCTCATATTTTAACTCCCAGGTCATTTCTTCCACATCGTGGTATCTCTACAAAACTTTGACTTGAGGTATAACCTTGGAGCGTAAAATAAGATCCTTCTTATCCAAGATTTTAACAGGTAACTCTTCATACGTTAAATCTTCCTCTATCTCGTCTGGTTCTAATTCAATAATATGGTTTGGGTCTTTCACATATTTACGTAATATAGAAATGTGGAAAACGTTATGAACACGAGATATACTTGGCGGTAAGGCGAGTCTATAGGCCACAGTTCCTACTCGTTCGAGGATTATAAATGGGCCAATGAATCAAGGATTGAGCTTTCCTCTCTTTCCAAATCTCGTAACTCCTTTCCATGGAGTAACACGTAATAACACATGATCTCCAATATTGAATTCCACGTCTTTTCGATGAAGATCAGCATAACTCTTTTGTCGATCTTGTGAGGTTTTATACGTTGTCGGATCGTTTGAATCTTTTCCGTAGTCATACATACCAACTCCGGTCCCAACAACATTGCTTCATCCACCTCATCCCAGTATACTAGAGAACGACACTTTCTTTTGTACAACACCTCAAATGGAGCCATGCAAATACTTGCTTGATAACTGTTGTTGTAGGAAAACTCAACCAATGGTAAGAACTCGTCCTAACTTCCCTTGAAGTCAAGGACACAGAGTCTTAATAAATTTTCAAGAGTTTGAATAGTCCTTTCCGACTGCCCATCCGTTTGAGGATGATATGCCGAACTAAATCGTAAATGTGTGCCCATAGCTTTTTGCAAACTAACCCAAAATCTTGAAGTGAATCTTGGGTCTTGATCAGAAACTATGGATACTGGCATACCATGCAATCTTACGATCTCGTTTATGTACATACTAGCAAGACGTTCAAGTGTAAAAGTTTCTCGTATCGGTAAGAAATGAGCAGACTTAGTCAATCTATCAACAATGACCCAAATCGCATCTATGCCTTAAGAAACCTTGGGAAGACCAGTAACGAAATCCATGGTAATGTGCTCCCACTTCCATTCTGGAATTTCAAGTGGTTGCAATGGACCTTTTGGCACTTGATGCTCCCCCTTGACTCGTTGACAAGTTAGATACCTTGAGATAAACCCCGCTATCTCTCTCTTTATATTACTCCACCAAAATGTATGTCGAAGATCAAGATACATTTTGGTGATCCCAGGATGAATTGCAAACGGTGTGTTGTGCGCTTCCATCATGATTTTAAACTTGAAGTCAGAATTATTAGGAACACAAAGTCTGGAGTTGACTCAAAGTATTCCTTCTTCATCGATTCTTGCTTTTGGAATAACACCTTCTTGCACTTTCTTCTTCATACGCATCAGCTCCAGGTCTGTAGTTTGAGCAGCTTTAACTTTATCGATTAAAGTCGGTTCCACTCATATATTTGCCATCATCATATGGGTTCCTGGAGTCTTTAACTCTATTTCCATCCTTTCCAAGTCATACAAAATGGGTCTTTGTATTGACAATATTGCACTCGTACCCGCATATGATCTTCTACTCAATGCGTTAGCTACTACGTTCACTTTTTCAGGATGGTATTGGATGGTATGATCATAATCTTTCAACAACTCAAGCCATCGTCGTTGCCGCATGTTGAGTTCCTTTTGAGTGAAGAAATATTTGAGGCTTTTATGATCCGTATAGATCTCCACCTTCTCTTCATACAGATAATGCCTCCAAATCTTAAGCGCAAAAATGACTGCTGCCAACTCTAGATCATGAGTAGGATAATTCCTCTCATATTCTTTGAGTTGTCGAGAGGCATAGGCTATGACTTTCCCATGTTGCATGAGAACACATCCCAACCATTTACCTGAAGCATCACTGTAGATGACAAATCCCTCCGATTCAGAAGGTATTTTCAGAACAGGTGCTGAAATGAGTCTGTATAACCCCAAATTTTACGAATAAAGATTTAATTTTCTCGAAATATTTTTTTTGAATATTATGGCGTGGATTTGAGATAATGTTATAGTTGTGGGTAGTATTTAAAATTTTTGAAAAGTATGCAAGTTATTATATAATATTCGATTGGTCGGGGAATATTCATTTTAATAGGGAATATTCGTACGACGGCATAATCATTGGTGGACCCCACAACGGAATTATTGTCGGATTAAAAAAATGACAAAAATATTTTTATGAAAATGACGGCGGAAGTTTTACCATTAACTGTTGAAACACCCGGTGTTAAAAGTACAATAATATGCATGGTTGAATAGTAGCACACGGTATTGATTATTGATGCTTACGTGAGAAGTCACTCAGTTTTATTCAATTATTGCTACAATAATTGTTGCATAGTATCTCACGTTATTTGATTCAATTGTTGTTGATATTTTATATATTATTAAATCAATAATTGAGATAACAAAGTTATTAATATTATTATTTGCAATATTAACGATGTTCAGAAGTTCTACCAAGGAGATGTTTGATCATCTAATTACGCGCCAATAGGGAGAAATCCTTATTGGAAACCCCCCTCTTTCCTGAGAACGACATGGTCGATTAATATTGTGAATTATAATAATGATGATAAATATTGTTAAATATATTGAGGTATCTTTTTATGAAGTCACGGAAGTTTATATATATATATTATATATAAATTTTGTTTTATTAGTATTATTAATATAATAAAACAGAAAAGCTTTTTATATAAAATAAAATACTTTTATAAAGTTATTTGTTTTATTAGAAAATAATTAGAATATATTATATTTTATTATGCATAATATTTGTATAATGCCTACATAGTGTTTTGCATAGTAAAATCTTTTTATATAAAACAGAATACTTTTATAAAGTTATTTATTTTATTAGACTATAATTAGAATATAATAATTTTATTATGCATAGTGTTTGCATAGTACATGCATAATGTTTGCATAGTAAAATCTTTTTATATAAAATAGAATACTTTTATAAAGTTATTTGTTTTATTAGATTTTAAATAATATATATATATATATATATATATATATATATATTTTATATTATAATTTATTGCATAGTATCCTTTCTATTTTTCTATAAATAAGATGCTTAGTTAGAATTGAAATCACACCAGAAATTCAGAGAATTCTCTTCTATAATCTTGAGCGTATTTCTTTAGAGTTTTAAGAAGCTTTGAGTGTAGTGCAAGTTTTTTTCAAGTATATCCCCGCCCTACCCGTCGAAGTACTCTTCTTTATAAGGTAAAAGATATTATTTGTTGTACTCGTAAGGGGTATTATTTCTTTCATATTCATGAAGAGAACTTCTGTTATTCTATTCTTTATTATTATGTTGGAATAACCTGTATATGTGAAGTACCGCATACATGGTGAAATTCTTCTATTATTCCATTCTTTATTATTATGTTGGAATACCTTTATATGCGAAGTAACACATACATAGTGAAATTCTTCTGTTATTCCATTCTTTATCATTCTGTTAGAATATCCTGTCTGTGCGTTTATGCATGACCTGGTTCCATTATTTATTATTTTGTTGGAATAACCTGTCTGTGCGGTCTATCGCATGCATGGTGAATTCTGTTGTTATTCCATTCTTTATCATTCTGTTGGAATATCATGTCTGTGCGTTTACGCATGACCTGGTTCCATTATTTATTATTTTGTTGGGAATAACCTGTATGTGCGATCTATCGCATGCATGATGAATTCTTCTGTTATTCCATTCTTTATTATTCTATTGAAATAACCTGTCTATGTGGATTACCACATGCATGGTGAATAATCCTTTATATTCATTCCTTGTTAAATTATAGAAATGATCTGTATACGTGGATTACCTCATGACGGGTGAAAATCTATTTGCAGTTTCGTAATTTTTCTGACCCTCAAAAATTCTGGAAAGTCATAATATAAGCATTGGACTGTTGATTATGATGAAAGTCATAATAAAGGCATTGGATTGATGAAAATAATGGGTATATATATTATTAGTAAATGTTATGATGAGTTATGTTGGTTATTATGTGGAAACATGTAAGTTTCTTAGAAATCACAAAGAGTTGAAAATAAGATTTTTGGTGAAAATGGAATATGAAATTCAATTGACCATTGTCGACGTTGGGATTTTTGAGTGTCCCTTTTCGTTACTTGTTCTTTGGTGTTCTAATGTTAATGTGAGATTTGTTTGAAAAAATAAGTAAAAAAGGTCCGACATGTATAATGTCGACGATTTGGCTTTAAGAATCGCCAGTTGGTGTATTTAACTGGTTGCACCAACACAACAGAAAAGGTTTATACATTGACCAGTGTTTTGACACTGCTAGACGGGTCTATGAAACCGAGATTCATTTTGGGTCCGAGGGCTTGATTATGTGGAGGGAAGGTGTTAGGCACCCCCCGACATCCGTGTTACCACGGTGACCGCCAATTTTCAAAGAAACTATTATATGAATGTGTGTGTGTATGTGTGTGGATCAATGTGCAATTATTTGGAAGTAGTGCTGTACCTCGTTCGCACCTATATACATAGGGTTTGAATTTATAGAAAAATTCAGTTTTAAACAAGATATAGCAATGACGTTTTGTAAAAGAGGTTTTTCAAACCCTGTGCTTAATAGTAATTGAGGCCTTTAATATTTCCATTTTATTATTAATGTTCGGCTTATTTTCTTTTATTTTCGAGATGCGAAGCATTCTCGAGAAAATAATATACAGCAGTGCCGAACTCCTCATGGGCATGACAACTATCCAAGAAAATTTAGACACTGTAAAATAATGTACAAGCTGCTTACAGCTGAAAAATGTCCATAATGGGAACCGAATCTAGATTCAGTAAACTGAATCTGTGATCACATGATTCCTAGGCTCACATGATACTGCAATTTGTACGGAAAGCAGTACGCAGTTATATATAAAAGCTGTAAATATATATATATATATATATACAGCATTAATCAGGTCCGGACTCCCGGACCTGATCAAATCCGGACCCTTAATTTTTTTTTTTTTTTTTTTGTAGAACAGCTAAAAAAAAAAAAAAATTATGGAACTGAAATTTTTCCATAATACAATATTTTGGGCGTGTTTTTAATACCTACACCAACCAATGTATGTACAGTCTGCCCAGACTGTACAGACATATTTCGTTATAGGCATCCAAATCACGCCCAAAACACTGTATTATGGAAAAATTTCAATTCCATAAATTTTTTTTGTTTTAGTTGTTTCAAAAAAAAAAAGCAAAAAAAAAAAAAAAGGTCCGTATTTTAGTAGAGTCCGGGATCCCGGACTGGATCCGGACTCTATATATATATATATATATATATATATATATATATATATATATATATATATATATATATATATATATATATATAGAAGCAGTAAACGCATTGGATGTAAATCCAGGCTTATCAGATATGTCTAACAACAGTTATATATATAAGTATATATATAAAAGCAAGTAAATTCTCTGGATGTAAAATTCAGGCTCATCAGATATGTCTGACAACAATTATATATATATATATATAAGCAATAAACGCTCCAGACCGAAGTCTAGGCTTAATCGAGGCATAACTCAATAATGTTAGTCCATATATGAAATATATACATATATAAGTATATATATAGAGACAGAAATAAAAATCACGGACTGAAGTTCGGGCAAACGCACACAACACGACTCTCAATGTGTATAACAGTGTGTGTTAATATGAGAAGAAGGCTTTATATAATGTGAGAAGGCTTACAGTGAGCTGCCAATGTAGACTTCTATGACTTTAAATGGATAAACACTCAGCTCCCGCCGAATAAAAGATAGCTATATGTGAGCTAACAAGTGTTTAAAGATTAGGAAACACTCAAAAGATGTGTATACAGAGTAAAATGGACAGGGCTTCCTTGCCTTTTCCTCTCCTTCTCTTCTTCTAATGGCTGACCCCAAGGCTTATATTTATAGACTGATGGCCGCAGGTACACCTGTGGCAACCACGGTTGTTCCTGCGGTTGGTCGTGGTGCATCCAAGCCTCGTGGGTCCCGTCGTCTCGAAGTACGTGCACTCATGAACTGTAATGTTTGCTCGAACTTGCAAAAATTCAATCCGAGCATCCGAACGAGGTATATCTGACCTTCTTCGGACCGTTTGTGTCGAGAGTTACGCAATGACATGTATTAGAGGTTGTACGAAGTAAGGAAGAGGGGTCTATGCCCATGGTCTTTAAGCTTCAAATTCTATCCAAAGTACTGCCACGCCTAATTATCACTCGAGATTGTTATTCCTCGGTTCTTGTGGGACATTATTCGATGTATGTATGTATGAAGTGTTGAGACGACGTGCAGGTGTTGAAGGGGCAAGATGATGTTTGACTCTTTGCCAGGGTTATCACCGGTTTGAGTTGAAAGCAGACGTTGCTCATGGTTACATCTGAGATTGGACTACTTGTTGGTATGCTGAAATATCATCTTGTAAGAGAAAACGTTGAGGCGGTAAGACGACGTTTTGACTCCTCACTGGGGTTATTGCCGTTTTGAGCTGAAAGTAGACGTTGCTTAGGGTTACATCTGAGATTGGACTACTGTAAGTGTTTAAATGCCACAAGATCATCTGTGGGAGAACCTGTCTTCCTGGTGTTAGTTCCGGGTCTGAGGTATGAGTGCCTCGGCAGGCGGTCTGAGCTTGAAGCTGATCGCATGTATTTGAAACAAGCATTTTCGGAGTTATCGTCGGAACTGCAATGACATCCCTTGGGGCTATCACCAAGGATGGAGTCTGTGACAACCCGATATTTTCTATATAAATAAATCATAAATTTTGCGTATAAAATTTTTTTTTAGGATGAGGATTTGTACAAAATTATGTGTATATGTATTTATGTGGTAAATAAAATATATTTATTACATGAATATTTACAAGTAAATTTATTTTAGAATTATTGATTATTATAAAGTATATTTTCATAATAATTAATTTTAAGATAGAAATGTTTTTATTAATTATTTTCCATGATTATATAATCATATATTATTTAAATAATATATGAAGTGATTTTTAGAATAAATATAATAATTATTTTATTATATGAATTTTTGTACAGATTATTAAGTTAAATATTTTACCTTAATTATTAAGGTTAAATATTAAAGAATGATCAGATATGGAATCCAAACCCTAATTTTGGATTATTGTCAAGGTATGAGAATAAAAATATATAATATTATTTGTATTTTGATTTTTCAGTGCTATAGATATGTACTGTATGTATGTGAGCTAGTAATGATTGAGTAATTGTGGTGCAGTATTTGAAAACCCTAGTTTTACTATGGGAAACCCTAATTTTGAAACTCAATGGTGAGTTTAAGGCTATTATATAACTGTGTTATGTGATATGTGTTATGTGTTATTTAGTATTATACTAATTAAGAAACCCTAATTATAAATGTCAAACCCTAATTAGATTTGAAATTCTGATATAAGAAACCCTAATTCAAAAATCGGAGAATTTTGTCTGTCAGAAATTGTGTTACTGTGATTAAGTATATGTGTGATAGACTTTAATTACTAATTAAGGTAAGCCTAATTAGTAAATTAAAACCCTAATGATTAGAACCCTAATTTGTTAATTATAAAACCCTAATTAATAAAGTATATAAAACCTTATTAATTTTCCTAACTTAAAACTCTAATTTCTTTATTAGCAAAGTTAATTAGGATTAAGGGTAATAAACCCTAACGTTCATGTATAAGATAATTACAAACTTACTTTAATTGACAAATTTATTTTTCAAAATTTTAGAAACTAAAAGTTATTTATTTTTATTTATTTAAATTTTGTGCAAACCCTAAATTGGAAATCCAAGTTGCTTTATATTTGAGGATTAAAACCTAAGGGTCCCTAAATCCTAGATTGCTCAAAACCTAAACCCTAACAAACCCTAAACTCTAAGGCAATTTCTAGAAATTAAAGGAAAAGACCGAAATGCCCTTATTGCATATTAAAGCTAACTTGTGAGAATGGCCAACACTTTAGTTGGTAACCTAACCTACCAACCCCATGTGATTTTATATCCAGCAAATCAAGCTTAAAATATTAGCCAAATCATTTCAAGTCACATATATATAGATCTAAGAGAGAGAAAATGTACAAAACTTGCCATTTATACAACCAATGCTCAACAAAGTCTCTCTCTCTCCTCACTCACGAATTTATGTAGTAGATCAGTCCCAAAACACAGCCCTACGATTTCCCACAACAGATCAGAAGCACAGATTCAAGAATTAAAGCATAAAAGGTATAAAAACCCTAATTTTAGAAATCCTTCGATTTGTTGTTAAATGTTGTAATTGATTATTTAAAGATGTGTTATAAGGTGTCAATTGAAGTTATGGATTGTTAAATCCATGACCCATAACATCAAAGTTCATGATTTTGAGTTTTTAATAAATCTGGAAATTTCATTCTTGAGGTCTGACAGCCTAATGTCAGTCCATTTTAATCTTTGGTAGTTTATGATTTGTGTTGTTTTTAAGTTGTTATACGTAGTCTGTAATGTGCTCTTTAAGATGCAAAAAGAATCAAGTTCATATCTGTTATAGATCTGGAGTTATTAGTGGTCAAAACCCGTTGACCGAAATCTGTCAAGAACACAAACCCAGAATTTTAAGAACAACTTCCGTGGTGAACTTTGACCGGCTATTTCTAGTTAGATCCGTTGTTGTTATATGTATGTTAAGTGTTATAGTTGTAGTCCTACATTATTTCTACACACTGGAATTGATAGATCACACAAACAATACATATATTGGAAGATATAAGGAATCAAATTAGGTACCTCGACTGTTCTTCAGTTGAAGAACAGTGTTGTCAGAGTTTTTGATGGCCAATAACACACAGATTTGATGTTGTTTAGCCAATATGTTTGTTGTTAATTGTAGTATTACATGAGAACTACAAAATGTATGTGTTAGCTTGTCCAGAAACATCATGATCCGATCGGGAATCATGGTCAAAATAGCCTACTCGGCTACTGACTTTGAGTTCTGGAAATCCTCAAGAACACTTATAGCGACAGAAAGTGTCGCTATAGCCCTTTAGCGACGGTTTTAATTATAATTTTCGGAAATTAATAAAAAAATTGATAAAAATGGTTTTTAATTATTAAAAATACATAATAAATTATGAAAAATTATTTTAAAGTCTGAAAAATAGTTTTTAACTATTTTGGGTATATTTCAAAAATATTGAATATTTTTGGAATGTAAATGGTATTTATTTATTTAATTACAATATTAGATAACTTATTTAAAAATGGTTTTAATTCATGAAAAATCATGAAAAATTATATTATTGTGTTAGAAAATAATTTTGAGTTATTTTTGATAATTTTTAATATTTTGTGA
Source organism: Panax japonicus (assembly GCA_020205505.1). Lineage (NCBI taxonomy): Eukaryota > Viridiplantae > Streptophyta > Magnoliopsida > Apiales > Araliaceae > Panax > Panax japonicus. The sequence goes on from CM035108.1 coordinate 34,901,211, forward strand.
TAATTTTCATTAATAAATTAATATTAATGATAGTTAAGTTATTTATTAAATGAATTAAATAAATGAATTAAAAATGATTTTATTATATTAAAAATCATTTTAAATAATAATAAGGTATTTAAGAATATTTTAAGTTATAAAATATAACTTTTAATATTTAATGATTAATTTCATTAATTAATGATTATTAATGATATTAAAGTTATTTAATAATTATATTAAATAAATTAGTTTAAAAATGATTTTATTACTTTAAAAATCATTTTAAATGAAAATAAAGTGTTTAAAGATATTTTAAGTTATAAACTATAACTTTTAATATTTAAAGGATAATTTTATTAATTATTTGATATTAATGATATTTATTTAATGATTAATGATATTAAGTTTATTTAATAATTATATTAAATAAATAGTTTAAAAATGATTTAAAAGGGATATAAATGAATTAAAAATATTTTAAGTTATAATTAATGACTTTTAATATTTAGATAATAGTTCATTAATATTTAAATATTAATGGTAATTGTTTAATAATGATTTTATATGTTTTAAAAATCATTTAAGGGTAATATAAGTACTTTAAAAATATTTTGAGTTATTATAAATAACTTTAATATTTTAGGCAATGGTTTCATTAATAGTTTAATATTAATTAAATATTAATGATAATAGAATTGTTTGATATTTAAATCATTTAATAATGATTCTGATATTTCAAAAATTATGGTAAATGGTAATAATAATTTTATAATTATTATAAGATCATGAAAAATGATATGACTGTTATTTAATTAGTCTAAATGGTTATTGGTCAACTGTTTAGAGTCTTAGACTCGATTTTTACCCGATAAAGTTGTCGATAGACGACATGTTTCAGAAATTGATTTGGACTTAGATAATTTAGTTAGTTAACTGTTTATTTGTGATTCAATGGTTATTAAGGTTTTGTGCCAATGTGATTAGGAATGTGTTGATGTTTGCTTGTGAGTCAATGATTGTTGAACATGTGTGATAAGATGATTAGGTTATGTGCTAACTGCGAAATGCAGTACTATGTGTTATATTATATTGTTCTAATCGAATGATTGATTTGATTAATGATAGGTCGTGATAGAAAGATAGAACTAAGTTGAGAATTGTAAGCAGCGCATCAGGCAAGTATCCTAACTTTGCATTTTCTTTATGCAATGGACAGAAGTGGGAAGTTCAGAATTATTATTATTAATGTACATATTGTTAAACCTATATTATATACACCCTTTGATTATCAACATGTTAGTATAAGGTAATTCAGATATATATTCTGTTCGTTAATTTCTATAAATGATTATACAAGTGTCCCCACTTGGATAATCATTGTATTTAATCACATGTTGATACACCTTTGTTATACATATATGTTGAATTATAGATTATTGTTGGATAAAATAAAACCTTTTTGTCTGGAACCCTGACAAATATGAACATCCCGTTCAGGGAAAACTTTTATGCGCCCAAGGCGGATCAAGTAAATGATAACATCGTTCTTGTAATGTAGTATTGATCAATACAGGGCACAATGGGCTGATCGCCCCCGTGTTCGTAAGTTATGACGGTTTGCAGATGAATTTCTGCTAAACCTTTTCGAAAATAAAAACAATGTTCATAGAATGTCACTTAAACCTTATTTATAGCCAGTACGTAGTTTCAAAAATTTGAAATAGAGTTGTTATGTTATTAATATCGGTTCAGAATACTTCACAACTATTGACTTGTTATAAATGAATATTATAAAGAAAACATTTAAATTCTTTCAACTTATATATATATAATACTTGCTGGGCACTCAAATGCTCATCCTTGCTTAATTTAAATGTTTTCAGATAAGTGTGAACAATCAGAATGATCGGTCAAGAACAAGTGAAAAGGAAAGCAAACAGATTAGGTTTACGGTGTCGTATAGTAAAGGTTGCGTACTTGGGATTAAACTCTGATAAAGGTAAGATAAGTTTATAAGTTATTTTAGTGTTATTATTATTAGTAATATTTTCGCTCATAGAAATGGTATCGTGAAGTACCGAGTTCGAGTTTCAAGTATCCAGGTTCAGGGACTTTACAGAGTCGCTACTCCCAGTGTTGTTTCTAGGACTGGAACTGAGCGTCGCGATGTTGTCGCCGAGACAAAACTGTCCTCTCTGGTGTTGTTGCCGATCTTTTGATATGCATACCTGGGTTATCTCCGAGATTGGAAATGACACTCCCGGTTTGTGTTCCGGGTTGGAATTGATGTTCCCGGTTTGTGTTCCAAATTGGAACTGAACTTCTGGTAGTATCCGGAATGGATGTCAGCTATCTTCTAGGGTTATCTTTGAAAGACGAATCTTCCCTCCTATAATGTCAGTAACAGGCGTGCAAAATTTTTTGAGTGTTTACAGATGCCCCTCTTTATCAGATTCATGCAATACAAGGTATGGATAGGGTAAAGAATCCCAGACACTTGAAATACAAACAAGATAAACATGATGCTATATTGCAGGTAATCCTGTTGGGATGACAATTAGTGATGGCTTGGACATGCGATCCAAGTCTCCAAGGATGTTGACGTTGGGGCTATCACGAAAGTTTTGAATCCTAGACACTGGGTTATATTCCATAGAGGTGCCTCTTGTGTGCAAGAGATCTGTGGGGATAAAGCTTTATCTTTTGAGGATGTGTATAACATATTTCCTCATTCTGTCGGAGTTAATGCCAATAGTCTGTTGTTATCAGGGTTGCCTGACTTTCGCTGATATGTGTATCACCAGATAGATCCCTGCTGGGTGCATTGTCAAGGTTGCTTGACCTTCACTGATGTATGTGTCAATGGTAGCATTGCGTTGTAACCCCCGCTGGGGATACGTAGATGCTTGAAAGATGTGCATTGTGACCCCCGCCGGGGAGGTTTGGTATTTCATGGTTTAGTATTATAACCCCTGCCTGGGAGGTTTAGGGTTGTGACCCTGCAAATGACGGCATCAGACCTTTTTGGGGTATTGCCGAGCATGATCTGTGAAAGCTGAGCTCATTGGTATAGTATACCCTGCATTCAGGCGAATACCATTGAGATGACGGGAGTTTAACTCTGACCGACAAGAAACCAGGATTTCAGGCTATTCTGCTCAATCGCGTAGCATTTTTATTCCTGATTTGGCCTTTTCATCTTGTGAGACCTCCTTTGCAACTCTAACTGGAGCGAGTCGGAGGTGTGGGACCCATGTAAAAGTGTCGTAGGTACACCTACAGGAGCTGATGGTTGCTTTCATAAGTCATTTTCAAGTTGCGCAGCGAAGGAAATCTGAGAGCTTTTCTTCAGATCTGCTAAGTTTGGGCAACTCTCTGCATATTCTGCCAGCGTACAAGCGTTCTTCACTATCCTGGTAATGTATGCATGTATTTTTTTTTCTAGTTTCTATCCATTGGAAAATGACTTATCACATGAAATGCATTTAGACACATAGTAGTGAATATGCATGCTGATATGACTTGATAAAAAATATTCAACATAGCAAATGTTAGTATTAAACCATGCTGAACATAATGATGTAAAAAAAATTTGACTTTTGAAACAGTCAAATTGGAACATTTTATTGTCATTTCTTATCATATCTGAGGACAAATGAGTAAAGGCATAAAAGTAAAATAATCTTGGTAATTAGAATACACTTACGGATTTTTTTACTATGATGTGATAATGCATGTAGGATGTATATGACTATGTATAGGTGTGCTACTGAATGGCCACCTAGTCATGCCTATGTGCATGTAGATAGTCCCATTTACAAAGGGGGCTATGACAAAATTTTCCCAAAATGTAGGTATTGGGTAGTCATGCATTTTTAACTCTACTGTATATGTATGTTAAAATAATGCATTTTGAAAAGCTCCAGGTAAGAAATTACCACACCCTTTTTGAGGTTATTTGGAGACTTGTTGTCCAGATATTATGGATCCGGATCAGCCGAGTAGTTCCCGCAGGACCACTTCTGGTGTACGGAGGAAAGCTTCTGAAGAGCCTTAACGCCGTTCTATCAGACATCCTCGTCGTTTAGTGGAGGCAGTGATACGTCCTATCCGGGTTGAAGTGCCGAATGTTGAGGACAAGGAGGAGGATGTACCGATCGAGGTTTCTGCTCCTGCTGTACGTGTTCCCCGTAGGGAATTGCCATGTATTCAAGTGGCGAACCCAAATCTTCTGGGTGACTTGAGTAGGCATCCTTCAGTATACCTGCACACAAATGAGGTATGAAGTTAGATCTTTAATATTCCTTATTTCCTATTGATGAGGATTCAAGGATTCTGATGTTGATCTGCATTTGATGTAGGTTCCCGACTTCACACAGCCTCGAGGGAACTGGTTTAGCATCCATTCTATGTATCAGGCTTTGTATGATGACTATAGAGCGATCGTCCATGGCTGGGGATTTGGGATGTTTTTCTCCATTCTACCCCGTCGCTGTCCCTGGGGTTACGTCAGGGCATTATCTAAACGGTGGTTCACCAGACTCAGTCACTCCATTTATTGGACTGTGAGGTGATGATGACGCCGATGGATTGGCGGTTTATCACAGGTATGGAGTTTGGAGGGGAGCCGGTGCCTTGCACAACGGATATCACCCCTACTGCTGTCAGATCCTTGTTGGGAGTTCCAGCGGAGGCGCTCAAGGGCAGGACTGTTCATACATGTCCTTTGAGCATAGATTCTATGAGCGGGCTGTTGAGTGAGCCCATACCCGATGATGTGAGAGTCAGGGATCGCATTCTTCGGTGATTGTTCCTGATGATCATTAGGGGCTGCTTCATAGCATATAACTCTTCTACGGTGTCCTCTGCTTTGATCAACGCCAGTCGACACGTGGACCGTATAGGAGAGTATGATTGGGGTTCCTACACCTTTGCCTATTTCCTCAGGGGAATGCAATTGCGATCGCAGGGCTTGACTGAGGCGTGGTTAGGATTCTACCCATTTTTGCTGATGAGTGTTTCTCTTGTCTTTTACCATGTATAGGTTAAGAGTGTTGACTGATAGCAGATGTTTGCCTTTGTTTTTGCAGTTTTGGGCCTATGAGAGGCATCCCTGTTTGCGTCATGTGAGCGTGTTAGGTTTAGATACCTATCCACGAGGACGAAGATGGCATCATTCCATACTGGCGGAGGTCCCTATTTCTGAGGGTTTCACTCATTGTTGCCTACAACTGGAGTTGTTGACAGCCGATGTCATCACATGGATTCCCTACTCTAGAGAGTATTTGGGAGTTGGTTTTGAGGATGGGTACCCGATTGGAGTAGAGTACGTCATTTCCACCCGCAGGATTCCTCTCTTCATAGATGGAGGGTGGGAGCTCTATTTAGGAGAGCATGCTATTAGGAGCACTACAGGAGAGATCCGTATGTCGATCTTGCCTCCTGTCAGGCGTTATTGGCCTATTTTGCAGTCACCCGTCATTGACATCCCATTGATAGGGATTGACAGTTTTATATTTTCAGAGGGCCCCTGGTCTCAGGAGATGTTCCAGCATTGGTGGATCCCTCGTACTATTGGAGCTCAGACCCGCGCCACACATTTTATGGGGGATATGGTTCCAGGATCCGTAATGATGACAGATTGGCTAGCCTGTGTCAGAGATCCAACTCATGTGACACAGATTGACAGATTGACCCGACAGTTGGACCGGACACATCTTTTCATTCAATATTTGGGCAGAGATCCTTCAGAGGCAGATACGTTTGATCCTTCCATCTTTGGTGTTGGCCCCTCAGGTGACCTATATGGCTATACCGGTGCAGATCCTCCATTGTATCGGCCTGACATCCCTATAGATAGAGATCCAATGACTCAGGAGGAGTTACATCAGGTGGACAGTATTGATGATGTAGACATCGACACCATTGACTATTTCTGATGTATTTCTCGCTATCTCTTTTGATAGGCCTCTGTTAGCTGTTGGGTAGCTTCGCCCCATTCTCGCTATATCTTTTTTATAGGCCTCTGTTAGATGTTGGGTAGCTTCTCCCCATTTCCCTATATTTTAGTTGTACAGAGATGTATTAGATGATGATATACTTAGGAATGTATGTTCACTTTTCCATTCCCTATATCATATTGCCATCTATTATATCATGCATATTATTATGTTATGCATATGTATGTATGTCAAGAGATATTTAACATTGACTCGTGGATGGTCTTATGACACAGCCCGTACAGATGTCTTCTTCGACAGTTAGCCGCATTGATCATACCCCACCATTTTTGGTGGTATCTGGTATGCGTTAATGGTATGATAGTATATCACCATCAGACATAGTGATCGTAGATGATTTGCTGCAGCATACTATGACCCTGTTGATGTTTCAGGTTCCCACAGGATTTGTAGAGGGTATGCTAGAGCACTGGGTATCGGAGAGGCAGGTTTTCCGATTTGGGACCCAGGAGTTGACTCGTACTTTGGAGGAGTATGCACGGTTGATGATGCTGCCGCTGGACAGACCTTGTGTGCATATGGCTATCAGAGACATGAGCAGACAGTTCATGACCCTCACTGAATTGAGGCGTAGAGTGGTCCAGGACAAGATTACATCCGGCCACGTGATATCCCAACGTTTCTTATTTGATAGGTTTGGCTCTGAGGATAGTTATACACGGCATTCCGGGGATTTCACCACACTGGAGGACCATTGGCGTTCAGCCAGAGTAGATGTACTGCTTTTATGCGTATTGTCATACGTCTTCATGTCGTGGTACATGGATGAGCTGGATATCAGCGTCATTATAGCAGTGAGAGCTCTCAGGGAGGGTCATACCATTGTACTGATGATCATTGTAGAGACTCTGAGGTCAGCTACATACTGTTGTACTTATCTGGCAGGAGTGTTTATAGGTAGCTAGTCATGCTGTATGTGTGGTTTATGTCACACTTGAGATCGATTGGCACATTTAGACGGCAGGGGATTTGTTTCACCCATGATATAGCCATGTCGTTCTCCTTCCAGCCTGCGGAGTGTACAGATGTTGCATCATGGTTAGCTTTTCTGGCAGGGATTAGAGATCCATTTGCTATATTGCCGTGTTCAGGGCTTAGCTCACCCTGCAGCTTCATTACTCATGCTCCAGGCATGGATTATCTCCCTCTGGCTAGATTGAGGGGCATGATTACTTACCACCCACTGGTCGTGATATGTCAATTTGACCAGTTTTAGGATTTTCATCCTTTTGAGGGGGTAGTGAGTCAGTGCTTCACTTCACATCGTTTATCAGCGGAGGACAGATTCAGGTTGTATACCTGCTGGGATCAGCGAGGGCTGGCTGAGTTTTCTGTCAGTCATCTGGGTTGTTCTGCAGAGTATTCCGCATGGATGGAGACAGAGACTGCATTAGCTGCGGCAGTATCCACAGTGCAGGGGATTGATTCTGATAATGAGGAGCCTATAGAGGAGGCTATTATTCCCATCGATGATTTGACTGCTGGGCTCCCAGCATTTGTGATGGATTCTCCAACCCCGAGTGCCACTGTTACTCAGTATTCGGCACAACATTTGGAGCAGAGGTTACATCTGATGACCTATGATAGAGATCAGGCTAGGGCCGCGATGTTGACAGCTCTTGATGAGAGAGACGCCGCTCTATTAGAGACGGATGAGGCTACATCGGCCAGGGATGCATTGATTGGGGAACGGGATGCCGCCTTATCTGCTAAGGATGTGACCATTGCAGATAGTACTTCCTTAGATCCCAGATGACTGTCAGTCTTGCAGACATGAATGCTTACATTGATGAACATTATGCCACCATGCAGTTAGCCTCTGATCTTCTAGCTCATGTAGATACCCTTGGACAGGAGCTTGCAGCACTACCTCCGTCTTTAGAGAGGGATGCTATGTTAGATTTGATAGTCCGCATACATACAGATCTGTAGATAGCTTTGTATTTTCCTGCACAGACTAGCTTAGCCATTTTATCATGTACAACACACATATATATATATATATATATATATATATATATCAAACAGTTTTATGTATGGCAGGGAAATATATTTTGATTCACTTCCCTTTTAGTTATGCCTTGATACTTGCTTGATATTTGCCTGTTTCTTCAGGGCCTTGTGATCTTGATGCATTCTGAACTTATCCTTGATAGATGGACATTGAGACGTCGCAAGATATCTCAGAATGGATCATTGATTTCTATAAATCCCTACCATCTTTGGTGTCTTGGGACTGGTATCTATATGGAAAAGTGGAGAGGAGGGTAGTTTCTTCCTCTCTGAGATTGACCGCACCACAGATGGTCACCAATACTTCTATTTGTGAGAAGCCTAGTTAATTCCATCTCTTATGGGTTGGTATTGCTCTTTGAGGTACGATCGCAGCTTACATAGTCACTGAATCTTCTATTTGTGAGAAGAGGTTGGGTAATTCCATCCCTTTGATCTGAAACCGATGAAATGTGGTGAATCGAAGGTTGATCCCAGTACCGTGTGACAAGAATTTTTGTTCTGGTAGGGGTTAGACTAAACCATAAATGGCTGCCTACGTACTCCTATTGAAGAGGAGATCAAGTCTGCGTAGTTCGAACCTGGTGTAAGAGTTTCAACGCTGAATGTGAAAGGCAGATGTGTGTAGAAATGTTTTTGTTGTTTTTGTATAGAAAAGACAGAAATCTTTTTTGTTGTTTTTCTTTATTGCGATCGGGCCATATAGAATATGGTTGCCAATGTACCCCCGGGTATCAGGGAGATCAGGTCGATGTAGTTCGCCCCTCAAGATGAATCGCAGCTGAAGAAAAAGAGTGAATCCCATGTACATGCTATACTGAGGGGAGAAGAAAGTTTGATCCCATAATGGGGATAAACTGTAAGTGTGGAAAAAGTTTGATCCCGTCCTCAGTACAAACTGCAACCGTAGAAAAGTTTAATCCCGTCTTCAGGATAAACTTCAGGCGTAGAAAAGTTTAATCCCATCTTCAGGATAAACTGCAAGTGTGAAAGGTTCAATCCCGTCTTCAGGATAACCGAAATTTTTAAAGGTTAAATCCCATCTTCAGGATAACCAAAATTGTATGGAAGGTTTGAAATGAAGTGATACCAGGCTGTTGGTTTGAAGTGTATGGTTCCCTGAGGGGCAGAAGAGTATGCAAAAAGGAAAGGGTTCAAAACCGGCTGATGATTTGATGATCAAAATCAGAATGCTTATTTGATGGTAACTTTAGACATAATACCGCTTCATGGTGTCCAAGTTGATAAGCTGTGGAAATTCATCGCCATCCATTTCCTGCAATCTGAGAGCACCTCCTGTCAATACCTCCTTGACAACAAATGGGCCTTCCCAGTTAGGAGCGAATTTTTCCTTAGATTGATCTTGGTTGTCAATGATCCTCTTCAAAACCAAGTCATGTTGTTTGAATTTCCTTAGTCGGACTTTTCTGTTGTAGGATCGTGCGATCCTTTGTTGATATAATTAACTATGGAAGATAGCCGCGGATCGCCTTTCATCCATTAGAGACAATTGGTGATACCTGTCTTGTACCCATTGGACTTCACCCAACTGAACATCCATCAATACTCTAAGGGATTCCATTTCCACCTCTATGGGGAGCACTACTTCCATCCAATAGAATAATGAGTAGGGGGTTGCCCCAGTGGAAGCACGCATGGAATTTCTATAGGCTAATAAAGTCAGAGGCAAGAGGTCAGACCATCCTTTGTGATTGGTGGACATTTTTTTCATGATATTTTTGATATTTTTATTAGCCGCTTCAACAGCACCATTCATCTTTGGACGGTAGATGACGGAATTGAGATGTTTGATGTGGAATTTTCTGCATAACTCCTTCATCATTTTTGTTATTGAGGTTTTTAGCATTGTCTGACACAATGACCTCTGGCTGTCCATAATGACAAACAACATTGTTTCTGACGAAAGCAATGATGACTTCTTTAGTAACCTTGGGGAAGGAGGCTGTTTCTACCCATTTGATGAAGTAGTCGATCATGGTGAATATAAATCGATGTCCATTACTGGCTTTGGACTCGATGGGCCCGATCACGTCCATTCCACACATTAAGAAGGGTCATGGTGAACTCATATTGTGGATTTCCCATGGAGGGGCGTGGATAGCATTCCCATGAATCTGACATTGATAGCACCTCTTGACATGATCATCACATTTAGCTTTGAGTGTAAGCCAATAATGCCCCATTCTAAGGATCTTCTTGAAAAGTAAGGGTCCGTTCATGTGAGGGCCACTTACTCCACCATGGATCTCATCCATGAGTCTCTGAGTTTGGACTTTATCTAGACATCTGAGGAGACCTAATCCAATATCTCTTTTGTAGAGTGCATCTCCGCTCAGGTAGAATTTCATAGCAAGTCGATGAATCCGCCTCTTCTCAGTTAAGCTCGCCTCAGCGGGTGTAGATCCATCTCGTAGATATTCCTTGATGTGCTGATACCAAGGGTTGTGGATGGGAGGTAGCTCATCCGATACTTCTCCAACGTAATTCCTATAGACTGGGGCTTTTTGCAGAGTAAACGTGATGCTTGGCATGTTTTCTTTGTTAGGTATGTAAACCAAGGAGGCCAACATTGCTAATGCATTTGCAAAATCATTCTTATTACAAGGAATGTGTAGAAAGGAGACTTCTTCGAACTCCAAAGCCATATGTAAAACTTGCCGATGGTAAGGCAGCAAATGTAATTCTTTGGTTTGATATATTCCTGTGGATTGTCTGATTACCAATTCGAAATCCCCAAAGATAGTTAACCGCCTGATGCCCATTGAACGGGCAAGTTTTAGCCCCATGATACAGCCTTTATACTTAGCTGTGTTGTTGGTGCTGACAAACAGTAATTTTACGGCGATGGAATACTGCTCCCCCGTACCGGATATTAGAACTGCTCCAGCTCCAGAGCCTTCTGTGTTAACAGCTCCATTAAAATACATTCTCCACGTATAGCATGTATCGTACTGATGTTGTAGCTGAACGGTCATTATCCCTTCATCGGGAAAGTATGTTTCCAAGGTTTTGTAGTCCCCTGCAGGTGCGGTGGCCAGTTGATCCGTAATTCCTTGATCTGTAACAGACTTTTGCGTCGCGTAGACGATGTCAAAATGCTGCAGGATCAACTGCCATCTGGATAGTCGACAATTTAGCATGGGCTTACTGAGCACATACTTGAGAGGATCCATTCGGGATATGAGATGGGTTGTGTGACCAAGGAGGTAATGCTGTAACCTCATGGAAGCCCATGCTAAAGCACAACAAGTCTTCTCAATCAGAGTGTAATTGTGTTCACTGATGCTGAATCTTTTGCTGAGGTAATAGATAGCTCGTTCTTGGCCTCTATCGTCTTTTTCCCCCAGCATACAGCCCACGGCATTGTCATTTACGGACAGGTACATGAATAGGGGAACATCATCCCTGGGAGGTACCAAAACAAGAGCGTTAATCAGTTGCTCTTTGATTATGAGGATGGCTTTCTGACACTCATTATTCCATTTCATGGAGGAGTTCTTCCTTAAAAACTTGAAGATTGGCTCACAGGTTGCTATGAGTTGAGAAATGAATCTGCTAATGAAGTTGATCCTTACTAAAAATCCCCGTATTTCCTTCTCTGTCTGAGGAATGGGCATTTCCTTGATGGCCTGGATTTTGGTAGGATCCAGTTCAATACCTTTGTGGCTAACTAGGAAACCTAACAACTTGTTTGACTTAACACCAAAGGCGCACTTAGCGGGATTCAACTTCAAATTGTACTTACGCAACCTATTGAAAAGTTTTTTGAGATGGTCTAAGTGGTCTTCCTCTTTTCAGGATTTGACAATGATGTCATCCATGTAGATCTCTATCTCTTTATGCATTAAATCGTGGAAAAGAACCATCATAGCTTGCTGATAGGTTGCCCCGGCATTGATGAGGCCGAATGACAACCGTCTGTAGCAAAAAGTTCCCCAAGGCGTGATGAAAGCAGTTTTCTCACGATCTTCCTCAGCGACCATAATTTGATGGTACCCCGCAAAGCAATCAGCAAAGGAGTACATGCCGTATTGAGCAGTATTATCAATAAGAATGTGGATAAAGGGCACGGGAAAGCTATCTTTAAGGCAATATTTGTTCAAATCCCGATAATCCACGCAGACTCGCACCTTTCCCCCTGGTTTAGGCACGGGAACAATGTTGGATATCCACTTCGGATATGTAGACACCATGATAATGCCAGCTTGAAATTGTTTCACAATTTCTTCTCTAACCTTTAAACTCCACTCAGGTTTTAATCGCCTGAGCTTTTGCCTAACTGGCTTGAATCCTTTTTTAATGGGAAGGTGATGAAGAACAATGTCAGTGGACAAACCCACCATGTCTTTATGAGAGCATGAAAACACATCCTGGAATTGGGTTAATAGTGCAACCATGTCATCCTGCTGATTTGTGGTAAGTTCTGAACCAATTTGGATTAGCTTAGGGTTGTCTAAGGTTCCAATATTGAAAGAAGTGGTTTGATCAAGATTGAGTTTGGGTTTGTTTGACACCCATTCCTTAATCTCTTGAGGTGTCTCAATGTCCTCTTGTATGTCCATCAAGTCTGAGTCCAACTTTGCATCAAAGTTACAACCCTTGTGGAGAGAAGGCACCTCATCAGCAAGTACACGCACATCTAAATTCAGAGTCCTGAAACAAAAGATGCTTTCACTTAATATATGCAACTGTTCGATAATACAAAAGTGTTAGCATGTACTTGATAAAATAACTGCTAGTACTGTAAAGGAAATCAAGCAATTAAAGTTATCTACAGGGCAGAGGGATTTTTTGCCCATTTTACCCTCGTCGACCAATGCATGGAGTGCTACTCCAATTGTCGAGGACAAAGTCCTGAAGGACTGCAGTGATGGAAGGATCGTTATTGTCCTCCTTTTCCTGAATGATAACCATGACATCTGGGCAATCATCGTCTGGGGTGTATCTGTTTGTATGTTCATCATGAACAATGACGCATATGCCTGTCATCATCAAGGCAAGGTCATGTTTACATTTCCGTTCCTTTTCTTCGGCCTCGGGATCAAGAATCATCACTTTTTTTCTTTGATTGACACTGGTTTCAGAAACAGCATAGCCACAACATGGGCTGGAACTGGAGATTGCATCAACTCATGAGGTAAAGGTATAGAAAATCGCCGTGCGACGGAAGCTTGAGGAACCTGCTTATGCTTATGAGGATTCCTGTGTCTGGAACTGACAGAATATCCTAGCCCGACTGTTCCAATTTGACTAGACATTTGGATAGGGTGCTTAATACCTTGCTTATCTTTACCAAGCCCCTGTCCAAGTTGATGACCCAATAACATAATTTCTTGAGTGGCCGACATAACCTCGTCAAAAATCTTGGGTACGGGAAGTGGCGCTCCAATAGAATGGTATTGCGTGTTACTCACTTCCAGAGTATGGAAACTGGCTGGTTCAACTTCTGAATTGAAGCTGATAATTGGTAGAGTTCCTTGTTCAGGACATTCCGGCTCAGCGTTGACAGTGACTAGATTGTTGTTGATAATGTATTTGAGTTGTTGATGTAAGACCCCGAAAATTTTTAAATAAAAAGGAATTTCCTTTATTTATTTTTTTTGAAATAGTAAGGGTGAATTTGATTAATGTGGTTAGTTATTGGTAAAATGCGCAAATATTTTAAATAAGCAGGTGGTTATAAAATATTCATTGTTGTCGGGGAATATTCGTTTGGTCGTGGAATATTCTTGCGGTCGGGGAATATTTGTACGACGGCGCAGTCTTTTGTGGGCCCCATAACGGAAAGCGATTGGATGAAGAAAACGACAAGTATAAGTTGTTTATAAAAAACGGCGTGGTTGTTACCATTAATACTGTTGGAATACCTGGTGGTTAAAACACAGTAATACGCGTTGTTGCACAGTAGCACACGGTATTGCACCAATTATTGATTCTTACGTAAGAAGGCACTAATCAATAATTGTTACAGTAATTACTGTTCAGTATTTTATGTTATTGATTCAATAATTGCTGCATTGATATTTTATATTACCGTTGTTTCAATAATTGTCACTACACAGTATTTTTCATTATCGAAGCAATAATTCATATTATCTGAATAATATTATTAGATAACATTATTGGCAATGTCTAGAAAGTTCTGTCTAAGGAGAGGTTTGGTCACCTAATTGCGCGCCAGTAAGGAGAAATTCTTATTGGAAAGCCCCTCTTTCCTGGGAACGGCCTGGTTGTCAGTATTGTGATTCTGTAATATTATTTGTGAATAATTAATTATTGATTCATATGATGAGGAAAATATTGATTTTATGTGGATATAGATGGAGAAAATTTTTAATGTGACAATTGTTGAAAATTAATATTTTATCTTTTTCTGATAAAATAATTCATTTAAATATATTATTTTAATAATATATTAACGGTGATATTTTTACGATGAATGTGGGATAAATGAGTATATGTGGAGGAGGAGTATTTTTGTTACCAAAAATATTTAAAACATGTTTTATGCGTCGGTGGACCCCATTTCTTGATTGAAATTTGATTATAGCCTGTACAATCGTCCGTTTGTGGATTTCGGTAAATTTCTGTTTGGAATTTGGAAAAACTTTCTTCTGCAAAGTTGTAGAGAATTGAATTTCCTATAAAAACTCGCGAGATTCAAATTTTTTGATAAAAGGACTATTTATTATGAATTATTGAAGTTCCAAAGCTCCGAAATAATTAATTTTTGGAAGTTTTAATTATTTATTTTATAAAAAACGTTTTTTTTACTTCTTCTAGAAGGGAGCATGTGATTTGAATGTGTTGAATGCAGATTTTCAGATTCAAGAAGTATTCGTAGAGAATTTATAATAATTATTATTATTTTATTAAATTTTCTGCTTTGGTGTTCTAAGCAATTTCCTATAAATAAGTGCTTAGGTTAGAATTCAAAATCACACCAGAAATTGAAGTTTTCTCTCTCTATATTATCGAGCGTATTCTTGTGAGTATTTTGAGTATACTTTGAGTATTGCTATACGGTGCAAGTTCAAGTCATAGCCTATATTCGGTGTTTCAACTAGAAGTACTGTCTTTCGAGGTAAGGGATGTTATTTTCTTCTCAAATGATATTATTTCTTCAATATCATTATGCTGAAATATTGGTTGGAACTTTTTATCAAATTTGGAATTTTTTAATGTCGGGGTTACTATTCACAAGTTACTATTCATGAATTACTATTCACGAATTACTATTCACGAGTACTATTCATGAAGCATGATGATGTTTTTTGTGAAATTTTTATCTTTTGGTGTCGGAGTTACTATTCACGTATACGGCACTATTCACGTATACGGCACTATTCACGAATACGACACTATTCATCAAAAAATAAAATTTCTTCTTTTTGTCCAAAATATCTAATCTGGATACTAGCTTTGATTGTATCCATGTTTTGATCATTCTTGAATTTTACTTCAGTATGATTATTTATGAAGTATTTTTGAACTCAGATTGTTTAAATTACGAATCCTTAATACTTGTTATTTTGTTTCACTGGATTCGTTTCCTTTAAAATATTTTTCATCATCCTCAGTCCTAAATGATGGTGTTACTGAATATCTTTGGCCTGTAGTGCAAAGATGGTTGATTTTATTATGAATATCTTTGGCCCGTAGTGCAAAGATGTAAAGGTGTTGAGATGAACATGAACAATTGATGAATATCTTTGGCCCGTAGTGCAAAGATAAACAGGTGTTGAGATGAACATGACCGACTGATGAATATCTTTGGCCTGTAGTGCAAAGATGAATATTTGATTTGATTTGAGATATATATTGATTGATGTTACAGGGATAAAATATTGATGATGGACTTTTAAATTCATAGATGTTAGTAGATTTCATTCTCTACTTAACTCCTCTAATGAATTATTGTTTCCGCTGCAGTTGTTGATCTAAAACTTGTTGTCTATTGTATTCTATCAGATTTTTCCCTGTTGAAGACTAAGGATAATTTGTTGTACATTATCTTAGTCATAATATTCTTTACTGGGCTAGTTGAGCTCACCCTTTTTCTTGTTGTTCTATTTTTCTTCTCAGGAGACGAGAATATAGCGAATATGAGTCGGGGAATGTAATGATGGTTCTAGAGAGAGTTGTTTAGTAGTCCTCACCATTTTTGTAAAATAATGTATCAATAATTATGATGGGAATTTATTTGTATGTGGATATTGTCTAGACGACAATAGTTTATATGTTGTAATAATAAAGTTGTAGTTATTTCTGTACCATGTATTTGGCGACTCAGAATGGGTTGGATGGAATGGACCTATTTTGGGGGCGTCACAGTTGGTATTAGAGCTTAGGGATATGATCTCTGGCGGAGATCGGGGAATAGAACTAGGAGGGGAGAGACGAGTAAATCCTTCGCTAGTGTGTTCTACCTAAGCTTATTTGTTGGTCGGTCATAATATAGGGGTATTATGTGATATATTGATTTCCTTAATTAACCCTTGTTTTATGGCAGTATTTGAGAATGTCGACTGAGAATATTAACAGTGGAGTAAATGAGACCGCGGAGACGCATGTACTCACCAATGAGGAGAATGTGCAACAGGCTGGCAATGTTCCTCCTGTGAACAACGCCACTGAGCAGACGATGAATGACGGGATGTTTAGGAGCTTTTTGCAGTTCATGCAAAACCAGACGAGGGAGACTCGTGTACAGAATACGGGTGGAAATGACAGCAATTCACGGGTGGTCACAGCCAAGAAGTTCAAAGAGTTGGGACCACCAGAATTTAAGGGAAAGCCCGATCCGATCATGGCGGAAACATGGGTCAAGAAAATTACCAAGATATTCGATGTCTTGGGATGCACGGAGGAACAGAAGTTTCCATTCGCCACCTTTATGTTCCGTGGCAAGGCAGACTACTGGTGGGAGTCTGTGAAGCGTACACATCCAGCCGCACTCAGCATGTCATGGGAGACGTTTCAGAAACTTTTCAACGAAAAATACTTTCCTGAAAGTATTCGCCCTATGAAGGAAGTGGAGTTTATTAGACTAGAGCAGAATAACATGACGGTGTCCCAGTACGAGGCGAAGTTCGCGGAGTTATCCAGGTTTGCACCTCATTTGGTGGAGAATGAGGAACGTATGACGCGGATGTTTCTGAGAGGTTTGAAACCCGGCATACGTCAGTATCTCATTTCTCATAAATTTTCTATCTATTTAGATGTTGTCAACAGGGCTCAGTTGTCAGAGCGAGATAACGAGTACGTTCAACCGAGGGACCATAACCAGGATTATACCGAAGATAGCAGTCATCAGAATAACGATAACCAGTGGAGAAAGAAGAATATGGACAAAGGCGGTAACCACTCTGGTGGTAATCGTGGCTATGAAAATAGAATAAGCGAGTCGGGAGGAGATTTTAAGAAGAGGAGATTTAACAACGACCATGTAAAGACGACAGTGCCAGCAGCAACTGGTTCCAAGGGAGGAGAAAGACCACCGGTCGTATGTTACAAATGCGGGAAAGAGGGACCTATCAGCCCAAACTGCCCATAACAGTTCAAGGTATGCTATAATTGTGGAAAGGAAGGACATATCGCTCGAGAGTGTACGGTAGCAAAACCAATTCCAGCGGGGATGGTGATTCAAAAGCCTATCCCAGAAAAGTCAAAGTCAACGATTCCTGGAAGAGCGTTTGTCGTGACCGGTCAAAATACGAGGAACCCGAACGAAGTTAGCACGGGTTAGTTAATTATAATTCTTGCGAAGTTTATACCTTACTAGATACCGGTTCTACCCATTCTTTTATCTCTCTTGCTTGCGCTCAATGTTTGAACTTGACTACGGAGAAATTAGACTTTGACCTATCTATGGAGACTCCGTTAGGAGAAACTTTCATTACATCCGTTGTTTAGAAATCTTGCTTGATTCAAGTTGGCACCATCACATTACCTGTTGATCTTATCTCTTTAAAGATACTTGCTTTTGATGTGATTTTGGGGATTGATTGGTTAACTTCTCATCATGCCAAAATTGATTGCTTTCGTAAGGTTGTTAGTTTTCATATTCCTAAGAAACCTGTTATTTGAATTCAAGCAACCAAACCATTGAAGTCAAACTCTTTCATATTAAATTATAAAGCCATTTGTTTATTGAAAAACGAATGTCAAGCTTTCTTAGTCATGTTATGGACTTGAACAAAAATACGTCAGATTTGAATGATATTTCTGTTGTTAGTAAATTTCCTGATGTATTTCCTGAAGAATTTATTGGCTTACTCCCAAAATGTGATATTGAATTTTGTATCGACTTTGAACCCGGTACAAAACCCATTTCTAAAAACTCATATCGAATGGCTCCTATTGAACTTCAGGGGTTAAAAATCCAATTGTAGAAGTTGATACCCGAGCCTTTATCTGGTGACTTCATTTGTGGAATACACAGAAGCCAGACTCTCCGTAGGGGACGCCATATTCGTGCGATAGTAAACTGATAGGTGTCATTGTAACGTGCTATCTAAGGTTGGGATGTGAGTCATAGTTGAGAACAGCCTAAGTCGGTAATCGAAATACGTAGCTTTCTAGGCTTAGTTGGTTATTATCAGAGATTCGTTGAAGGATATTCTCGAATTGCTATTCCATTAACGCAGCTGACACGTAGAGATACAAAATTCGAATGGAGCAAGGAATGTGGGAAGAGCTTCGAAGAACTCAAGAGGAGACTCATTTCAGCAAATGTTCTGACCATGCCATCCTGGAAAAGCGAACATGGTAACTGACGTATTGAATAGAAGATCATATACAAGTACGAGTACGATATTGTCAAAGACTTATTTCGTATAATTTACAAATAATAGAGATGGAGATGAAAACTCTAGGTACCCACGTGATGATATACGAGTATAATCGACTTTAATCGATAAAGTTAAAGCTGTTCAAGCTACACACCGGAGCTGGTGAATATGAAGAAGCAGGTACAAGAAGTTCTTATTCCAAAAGCGAGAATTGGCGATGTGAGCAAAGCTCAAACCTTTGATTTATTAATCCGTTTGAAATTCTCGATCGAATAGGAACTATGGCCTATAGACTCATTTTACCGCCAAATATGACGCGTGTTCATAACGTTTTTCACGTATCGATGTTACGTAAAAATGTGGACGACCCGAACCATGTCATTGAGTTAGAACCAAACGAAATAGCCGAAGACTTAACGTACGAGGAGGTACCTGTCAAGATGTTGGATGGGAAGGAGCATGTCCTACGCACGAAGGTCATACCACAAGTTAAAGTTTTGTGGAGGAATCATGCTATAGAGGAAATGACCTTGGAGTTGGAAACGAAAATGAAAGCAAGGTATCTTTACCTTTTCGAAACACCAGTTACGTACGTCAATTTCGAGGACGAAATTTCATAAGGAGGGGAGGTTGTAAGACCCCGAAAATTTTTAAATAAAAGGAATTTCCTTTATTTATTTTTTTTGAAATAGTAAGGGTGAATTTGATTAATGTGGTTAGTTATTGGTAAAATGCGCAAATATTTTAAATAAGCAGGTGGTTATAAAATATTCATTGTTGTCGGGGAATATTCGTTTGGTCGTGGAATATTCTTGCTGTCGTGGAATATTTGTACAGCGGCGCAGTCTGCGGGCCCCATAACGGAAAGTGATTGGATGAAGAAAACGACAAGTATAAGTTGTTTATAAAAAACGGCGTGGTTGTTACCGTTAATACTGTTGGAATACCCAGTGGTTAAAACACAGTAATACGCGTTGTTGCACAGTAGCACACGGTATTGCACCAATTATTGATTCTTACGTAAGAAGGCACTACTCAATAATTGTTACAGTAATTACTGTTCAGTATTTTATGTTATTGATTCAATAATTGCTGCATTGATATTTTATATTACTGTTATTTCAATAATTGTCACTACACAGTATTTTTCATTATCGAAGCAATAATTCATATTATCTGAATAATATTATTAGATAACATTATTGGCAATGTCTAGAAAGTTCTGTCTAAGGAGAGGTTTGGTCACCTAATTGCGCGCCAGTAAGGAGAAATTCTTATTGGAAAGCCCCCTCTTTCCTGGGAACGGCCTGGTTGTCAGTATTGTGATTCTGTAATATTATTTGTGAATAATTAATTATTGATTCATATGATGAGAAAAATATTGATTTTATGTGGATATAGATGGATAAAATTTTTAATGTGACAATTGTTGAAAATTAATATTTTATCTTTTTCTGATAAAATAATTCATTTAAATATATTATTTTAATAATATATTAACGGTGATATTTTTACGATGAATGTGGGATATATGAGTTTATGTGGAGGAGGAGTATTTTTGTTACCAAAAATATTTAAAACATGTTTTATGTGTCGGTGGACCCCATTTCTTGATTGAAATTTGATTATAGCCTGTACAATCGTCCGTTTGTGGATTTCGGTTAATTTCTGTTTGGAATTTGGAAAAACTTTCTTCTGCAAAGTTGTAGAGAATTGAATTTCCTATAAAAACTCCGAGATTCAAATTTTTTGATAAAAGGGCTATTTATTATGAATTATTGAAGTTCCGAAGCTCCGAAATAATTGATTTTTGGAAGTTTTAATTATTTATTTTATAAAAAACATTTTTTTACTTCTTCTAGAAGGGAGCATGTGATTTGAATGTGTTGAATGCAGATTTTCAGATTCAAGAAGTATTCGTAGAGAATTTATAATAATTATTATTATTTTATTAAATTTTCTGCTTTGGTGTTCTAAGCAATTTCCTATAAATAGGTGCTTAGGTTAGAATTGAAAATCACACAAGAAACTGAAGTTTTCTCTCTCTATATTATCGAGCGTATTCTTGTGAGTATTTTGAGTATACTTTGAGTATTGCTATACGGTGCAAGTTCAAGTCATAGCCTATATTCGGTGTTTCAACTAGAAGTACTGTCTTTCGAGGTAAGGGATGTTATTTTCTTCTCAAATGATATTATTTCTTCAATATCATTATGCTGAAATATTGGTTGGAACTTTTTATCAAATTTGGAATTTTTTCATGTCGGGGTTACTATTCACGAGTTACTATTCACGAGTTACTATTCATGAGTTACTATTCACGAGTTACTATTCACAAGTACTATTCATGAAGCATGATGATGTTTTTTGTGAAATTTTTATCTTTTGGTGTCGGAGTTACTATTCACGTATACGACACTATTCACGTATACGACACTATTCACGAATACGACACTATTCATCAAAAAATGAAATTTCTTCTTTTTGTCCAAAATATCTAATCTGGATACTAGCTTTGATTGTATCCATGTTTTGATCATTCTTGAATTTTACTTCAGTATGATTATTTATGAAGTATTTTTGAACTCAGATTGTTTAAAGTACGAATCCTTAATACTTGTTATTTTGTTTCACTGGATTCGTTTCCTTTAAAATATTTTTCATCATCCTCAGTCCTAAATGATGGTGTTACTGAATATCTTTGGCCTGTAGTGCAAAGATGGTTGATTTTATTATGAATATCTTTGGCCCGTAGTGCAAAGATGTACAGGTGTTGAGATGAACATGAACAATTGATGAATATCTTTGGCCCATAGTGCAAAGATGAACAGGTGTTGAGATGAACATGACCGACTGATGAATATCTTTGGCATGTAGTGCAAAGATGAATATTTGATTTGATTTGAGATATATATTGATTGATGTTATAGGGATAAAATATTGATGATGGACTTTTAAATTCATAGATGTTAGTAAATTTCATTCTCTACTTAACTCCTCTAATGAATTATTGTTTCCGCTGCAGTTGTTGATCTAAAACTTGTTGTCTATTGTATTCTATCAGATTTTTCCCTGTTGAAGACTAAGGATAATTTGTTGTACATTATCTTAGTCATAATATTCTTTACTGGGCTAGTTGAGCTCACCCTTTTTCTTGTTGTTCTATTTTTCTTCTCAGGAGACGAGAATATAGCGAGTACGAGTCGGGGAATGTAATGATGGTTCTAGAGAGAGTTGTTTAGTAGTCCTCACCATTTTTGTAAAATAATGTATCAATAATTATGATGGGGATTTATTTGTATGTGGATATTGTCTAGACGACAATAGTTTATATGTTGTAATAATAAAGTTGTAGTTATTTCTGTACCATGTATTTGGCGACTCAGAATGGGTTGGATGGAATGGACCTATTTTGGGGGCGTCACAGTTGATGTAAGGTGGAGGGAACATCTCCAGCCATGTGTATACATGGCCTCCCCAATAACAAGTTGATCCCGAGTCTATCTTGAGGACGTGGAAATATACATTGAATGTATTTGGACTAATCTCAATTGGCGATTCAATCTTTCCAACGGAATTTTGTCGGGATCCATCAAAAGCTCTGATGACC
This sequence comes from Panax japonicus, assembly GCA_020205505.1. Lineage (NCBI taxonomy): Eukaryota > Viridiplantae > Streptophyta > Magnoliopsida > Apiales > Araliaceae > Panax > Panax japonicus. Next base: position 34,923,650 of record CM035108.1, read on the forward strand.
GTATGGCTGCTTTGGATCCACTTGAGATTGATATTCATCTTTACCAAGGTGGCATAAGGACATATATTTAGAGATGAGCATCCATCTATCAAAACTCCAGCTAGCATATACCCAGAAGACAAAACTGCAATATGCAGAGGCTTGTAATGACCAGTCCCTTCGGGAGGTATGTCGTCATCAGTGAAGGATATCACATTGTTGTTGAAAATGTGATCAACCAAATGTTGAAATTTTTCCACATCCACTAATTTTGGCAAGTAGGCTTCTTCTAAAACCTTCAGTAAGATCTTCCGATGATCCTCAGAAGAGAAAACCAAGTCCAGTATTAAAATCTGGTGTGAGGCTTCTCGCAAGCTTAAAATCACTTTGGCTTCATTGTGACCCATAGTGTGGAGGAATTTTTCAATTTTCTCCATGGGCAACTTCCCCTTTGCTTCGCAAGTAGGTTTAATAACCCGTTGAGGAAGATACAATGGATTTTCCTTCGACACTGTAGCAGTAGTATGAGACATGGATCTTTCAGCTTCTCCATAATTCCATGGAACTTTGTGTAAGTTGAAAACAGGATATTGTGGTATGAAAGATAAAGAAATTGGCTCTGGTGCGGCCACTTTCAAAGGATTGTCAGCTCCTTTGAGTTGAATTGGTTTTATGGGAAATACTTTGACAGTCTCATCATCCACTTCGGATATAACTACCACTGATCCATTCTATTTGGTAGGACATGCATTCCTACCCTTGAGTTTCACAGTGTAATCATCTGCTATTTGCAGGACACCGCTATCAATAAGATTCTGAGTGAGATGGCGGAGTTCCCATCATTCTTCTGTGCTGTGACTGCGAGAATGTGAATGATATTGACACACTTCATCATAATTAAACCGTCTTAAACGGGGATTGATTGGAGGGAGAAGGAAGGTAATTCTTCCTTCGTTGATCAACATCTGCAGTATCCCCTCCATAGATTGGCCCAAATAGGTGAATTCCCTCTGATTGGCAAAATCCCGATGGGCTTTAGCATTTGCTCTATTCGCAACCTTATCCTCCATAGCTTCACTTTCTGAAGGTGGTGAGGAAGCATTCATAACAAAAGGAATGAGATAGGCATGCTCCTGCCTGATTAATTGGCGTGTGACTTGATGCCGGTGGGTCACCAGTTCTTCCAATTGTTCAATTTGTTTGCAAAGACCTTTCATCTTTCGTTCCATGGTAAACTGGAACTTTGCATAATCCCATTTGTCAACATCGTCTTTGATGGGATGGGATGATTCGCCATTATAATTGGAACCTTGTCCAGTGCTCCAACTGATCATGTTGACCTCTTCTTCTTTGTGTTGAGGAAGAGGGTCGTCTTGCACATGAGGTTGATCTGGTTTGGTGACCAAGATCTCGCCGTTGTCTATTAGATCTTGAATCTTGTGTTTCAAGGCCCAACAATCTTGAGTATCATGTCCAGGTGCTCCGGCATGATAAGCACACATATGAGTAGCATTAAAACCCCTCCCATTAGGGTCTGGTGATAAGTATGTTTTATACCTACTAATCCGGTATCTTTTACTTGAATTAGTTGCTTATATTCATGTGTCTTAGTTACTTTTCATGCATTTCATGTTCATTTTGTAGGTTATACGTTTGGGAGCGGTGTGAACGATTATGGGTAAAGAAAAGCACGGAAAATGCAAACAAAAGCAAGTCGGATATCGTTTATGCTTTTATGTTCAATTCATGTTCTTGGCTTGGAGCTTGGACCATATTGTAGATTATCTTCTTATCTTTCTGGAACATCTTGAATCATTTAAATCGGAGTTCGGATGAAAGAGTTATGACATTTCTACCAACGGACGTTGAACTTCACCGTTTTGGGTGGTCATTTGCATAGCAGTCACTTCCAGTACAATTTCGACCATCATGCGTTTATTATTTCTGAAATCTTAAAGAATGAAAGTTGTATATCTCGTCGATAGCTTCGATTTGATAGGTTGCGCGCTCCGTAACTCGCCATGGTTTAAAAGTTATGGCAGTTTTAGCAGAGGAGGTTCCAGCAGAAAATGAATTGGCAGATTGGTGTCCAGCCGGGGCTGGACGTTTTTTAGCCTTAGGACCCAGCCGGGGCTGGGGTCCTGGGCGTTTTAGCAGCTTACTACCCAGCCGGGGCTGGGTTTTTGCAAAGGAAATACCCAGCCGGGGCTGGCCTATGCGAAAAAGAGGAGATTTTGTCCGAATTTGAGTCCGAAAAGGATTATTCCGAGTTGTTTGATTCAAGGACTTCCAAGAGGACTTAAAGACATCTATAAAGGCTTATAAAAGGAGGGGAATAACACAGATTAGAGGAGAATATTAGGAGATTAGAGAGCATTCTATTAAATTAGATTAGAGTAAATTAGAGAAAAACACTAGTTCTAATTAGATTTGGAGATTGAAGCAACTTGGAGACCATTGAAGATTCAAAGGAGGAGCAAGGAAGGGGCATCAAATCTACTGACAATAGATTATTTCTTTTCACTTCTTCTATCTTTGACTTTTAATGATTATTCAATTGTGGATTCTTAGCTTTAATTCAATAATCATGAACTAATTCTTTGTTTGAGATTACGATGGATCTTATTGTGTAGTTTATTCTAATATGTTTCGCTATCAATTAGTATTTTCTATTGTGAGAATTGTCTATTGTGATTTGGAATTAATTGTTTAATTGACTGGCCATCAATTACCGTGATAATCTATATGAACTCGAGAGATGAAGTATAGATTTAGATCTAATCATGATAGCATGTGTTCAGGATTTTGTTAGTAGCTTAAACTTGATGAGTGTTAAGTTAGAGATATGCTTGACGCCATATGTAATCTTATAGAGAACTTGTTCTTAAACCTTCTTCAATTGTAATTCACATAGAGATATAGTGGGTTAGTTGATTAAGGTGTTTAACAGATTTCTATCTTAATTGTGGATTGACGTTAATACGGTATTAGTGCATCGAGAGGTGGTTAATATTACTTTCGTGTTCTTGATTAACAATCCGGGATAGAGAATATTTGATGAGAAGTGTGTTAACTTAAATGAGCAATAAGTGAATTTGTGATCTTAAATCTCCATAGTCTTAATTTAACTAGTGGAAGTTAATAGTAGTTTAATTTATTTAATTTGAAATTCATTCGTTTAAATAAGATTGAGTTGGTTACGGATTAGTACTTGGTGATTTTTATTAACTAATTCTCTGTGGGAACGATACTCAACTTATCACTTTATTACTTGTTGACCACGTATACTTGCGTGTTGTGCGTATATAGATTTTACCCAACAAGTTTTTGGCGCCGTTGCCGGGGAATTAGTTTAATACAGTTTTACCAATATTAGCTTCAATCAAATTAGTCTTAATTTAAACATTTTTATTTTTATTTTTAATTCTCTTCATATATTTCTCTCTTTTCAGGTACCATGGATGACTTTGCGTATCAATGGTCATACACGAACATGACTCAACCAAAGGAAGCGGAGATTGACAGACTCGCGACACTCTCTACAATGTCAGCATAAATTGAAGAACTTTCGAGGGAGTTGGACGTTATCGCAGCCCCACAGAGTCGAAGGATGGCAGTTACCTGTGGCTATTGTGCTGGCAATCACCCGAGTAATCAATGCACCATCAATCTTGGGCCGGTACAGTATGGTGGTAACTACCTCAATCAGTATGTATATGATAATTATCATCAAGTTTGGGGGTATCACCCGGATTCTTCATGGAGTTACAACTATCAAGACCAATACTCTACTCCAAATCCAACATACACACCGGAATTCTCATATCAACCTCCATTAAAAGAAGAAAAGTCAAAGTTAGAGGAATTGTTGTCCAAGTTCATAGCATCAAATGAGGAGAGGAGGATTGATCAAGAGATATCAATGCAAAATCTGCAGAACCCTGTGGATCAAATACTCAAAGCCTTGGACAACTGTCCTCAAAAAAATCGGTGTTATGATGAGGATTCCGAGATTGATGAAGTGCCCGAGCCAAATCTACAACTGGATGAGATACGAGATGTTGAAAAAGAGGAGACAAGTGGGGATAATGAAAATAAGGTCGGTGAAGAACTAACTATGAGTACCAACGAGGATGAGCCGATGTTATTAGTGCCCCAAGTTCCTTCTCCGCCAAAGATCAAGGGTCCAGTTAGATTTGCAAAACCGTGCCCGCTTGGTAGTCATGTCGTCGGCAAGGCTCTTTATGACATGAGAGCTACTACAAATGTGAAGCCATGGTGGGATGAGGAGGAAAAGATAGAAGAAGAGCCCGTTGTTCTTGCCAAGCCTCAAAGCCCCAATCGAATCATAGGCTCAACGGACGGAAAAGCACCTAGTTATTCAACATTCTCAATTGGGCATATATTTAAACAAAGTATGCTAGTTGACTTTAACTCGATGGCTATCACAAATGGGAACTTACCAAAAGCTATATTATTTCTGATGGATGGAGGGTTCCTCAACTTTCGAAGAGGAATTGGATAGCATTGACCAGACAAAGTCAGCCTGAAAGACTATAAATCAAGCGCTGACTGGGAGGCAACCCAGAAATTTTTATATTTTTATGCTTTACTAGTTTATTTAGTAGATAGGAATTAATTTACTTATTAAGCTCTCTTATCTAATCCATGTTGTCTCTCTTCATTGCAGGTATTGGAGGTTCAATGAATAGGATTGAACAGGAAAATGATCGTCGCCGCCATCGCCACCATCACCTCACGCTTAACTGATTACAGGGAAGTTCTCTTCTACTTATCGCTATATTCTTACAATGAAGACATTGTAATTGCTAAGTTTGGGGGAGTTTTGTTTAATTCATTATCGCATGTTTAGTTTATGTTATGTTATTTTGCATATGTTGTTAATTTAGTTTAGGTTCATTATTAAAAAAAATCAAAAATTCAAAAAATCAAAAATAATAGTTAGTTACTATGTTTATCTTGCATTTGTCCAGCTGTTAGATAGTTCAGTTTATTTTGGCCAATGATGAGAATGGAATCGAGTAGACAAGTAGCGTACTGACTATTAGAGCTTTGATGTTATTTCTTGTTATGAATTGAATTTTTTTTCTGTTTGAAACTGGTATAATAAGGATAGCACAATAAAAACAACTTGTTGATTGATTGAGTTTAAATTGATACATAATGGGACTCTAAAGGATAATACTAGTTTGAATGAAAGAATGAGAAGAATAAGTAGTGATGACTAAAGTTCGATAAAAACTTAAGTTCGGAAAAAAAATTTGGGATATATAAGCTTCAAAAAAAAAAGAAAAAAAATATACCGTGGCTAGTTTTGTTTCGGGGCCTTTGTTACTTGAGCAAGTACGCCCGAAGGGGTATCTTAAAACCTAGCGCCCTAAGGTCTTATATGGTCTGGGAGTCGTTGGTCGAAAGCTCGCTAAGGGGTAGCACTGTTAGCCTAATGGAATGAGACATTGCACAGTCATGGTTAAAAAGTAAAAAAAAAAAAGAAAAAAAAATAATAAAACGGGAAAAGAGCAAAAAGCCCCCGTAATGAAAAGTAAAACATAAGTATCCCGGATTAGACTCTTGAACTTGGTGGATGTTTGACTTTAGTTGGATCTAGCTTGTTCGTGAATTTTGTGAGTATTCACTGTATGATGCTTTTAAAGAGACCTATTATGTGTTAAATTTAATTTCATATCAATTAGCATGTTTGTTGAGCACACACGCACTATACTAGTAATAACAGTTTAAGATTTGATGATTGACTAGGAAATTGTTGATTGGTTTTGATATGAAGTATTATCATGTTTACTTGATTGCTCTAAGGTCGGTTGAATAGATTTGTGTTTATCAATACTGCTGGATTCGTAGGCATATAGATTAGTTGCATTTCATTGCATTGCATTTTTGTTTTGTTTTTGCTTGAGGACAAGCAACGGTTTAAGTTTGGGGGTATTTGATAAGTATGTTTTATACCTACTTATCCGGTATCTTTTACTTGAATTAGTTGCTTATATTCATGTGCCTTAGTTACTTTTCATGCATTTCATGTTCATTTTGTAGGTTATACGTTTGGGAGCGGTGTGAGCGATTATGGGTAAGGAAAAGCACGGAAAATGCAAACAAAAGCAAGTCGGATATCGTTTATGCTTTTATGTTCAATTCATGTTCTTGGCTTGGAGCTTGGACCATATTGTAGAGCATCTTCTTAGCTTTTTGGAACATCTTGAATCATTCAAATCGGAGTTCGGATGAAAGGGTTACGACATTTCTACCAACGGACGTTGAACTTCACCGTTTTGGGTGGTCATGAGTTTGTTATTTCTGAAATCTTAAAGAATGAAAGTTGTAGATCTCGTCGATAGCTTCGATTTGATAGGTCGCAGGCTCCGTAACTCCCCATGGTTTAAAAGTTATGGCAGTTTTAGCAGAGGAGGTTCCAGCAGAAAATGAATTGGCAGATTGGTGTCCAGCCGGGGCTGGACGTTTTTTAGCCTTAGGACCCAGCCGGGGCTGGGGTCCTAGGCGTTTTAACTGTTTACTACCCAGCCGGGGCTGGCCTATGCGAAAAAGAGGAGATTTTGTCCGAATTTGAGTCCAAAAAGGATTGTTCCGAGTTGTTTGATTCAAGGACTTCCAAGAGGACTTAAAGACATCTATAAAGGCTTATAAAAGGAGGGGAATAACTCAGATTAGAGGAGAATATTAGGAGATTAGAGAGCATTCTATTAAATTAGATTAGAGTAAATTAGAGAAAAACACTAGTTCTAATTAGATTTGGAGATTGAAGCAACTTGGAGACCATTGAAGATTCAAAGGAGGAGCAAGGAGGGGGCGTCAAATCTACTGACAATAGATTATTTCTTTTCACTTCTTCTATCTTTGTCTTTTAATGATTATTCAATTGTGGATTCTTAGCTTTAATTCAATAATCATGAACTAATTCTTTGTTTGAGATTACAATGGATCTTATTGTGTAGTTTATTTTAATATGCTTCGCTATCAATTAGTATTTTCTATTGTGATTTGGAATTAATTTTTTAATTGACTGGCCATCAATTACCGTGATAATCTATATGAACTCGTGAGATGAAGTATAGATTTAGATCTAATCATGATATCATGTGTTCAGGATTTTGTTAGTAGCTTAAACTTTATGAGTGTTAAGGTAGAGATATGCTTGACGCCATATGTAATCTTATAGAGAACTTGTTCTTAAACCTTCTTCAATTGTAATTCACATAGAGATATAGTGGGTTAGTTGATTAAGGTGTTTAACGGATTTCTATCTTAATTGTGGATTGACGTTAATACGGTATTAGTGCATCGAGCGGTGGTTAATATTACTTTTGTGTTCTTGATTAACAATCCGGGATAGAGAATAATTGATGAGAAGTGTGTTAACTTAAATGAGCAATAAGTGAATTTGTGATCTTAAATCTCCATAGTCTTAATTTAACTAGTGGAAGTTAATAGTAGTTTAATTTATTTAATTTTAAATTCATTCGTTTAAATAAGATTGAGTTAGTTAAGGATTAGTACTTGGTGATTTTTATTAACTAATTCTCTGTGGGAACGATACTCAACTTATCACTTTATTACTTGTTGACCACGTATACTTGCGTGTTGTGCGTATATAGATTTTACCCAACAGCTGGTGGAAGAAGATGTGTAATTTTCTTCTGAGCAGTCAGAAGACCAAGAATATTCTCGAGCGAGTCCCCTAAGGGTGTGAACGTTTGAGGTCACTTTACTTCTCCACTTTTAGGCAATGAAGGGTTTGAAGATTGTGCTGGAAAAGGGGAGTAGTTTCTCCTCTGCATATGCATGCTTTGATTGCATTTTTGTCCTTGTAGTATCAATGAAACATCCTCCTCTTTCTTCTTATGGACTCTCCGTGGGTTGTTTCCATAAGATCCAGACTGGATGTGCTCAGCAACAACTTTAAGAGTGGCTAGGTCTTGAATTTTACCTGACTTCAATCCCATCTCAACCATCTCTCCGTGCTTGATCATTTCAGAGAATGGTTTGCCAATACCAGCTAGAAATCTTTCATAGAAAGGAGCTTCCTATACATCTATGAAAGTCATGACCATTTCTGATTCTGTCATGGAAGGAATAACTTGAGCAGCAAGGCGCCTCCACCTTTGAACGTACTCTCTAAATGACTCATTAGACTGTTTCTTGACCTTGGTGATTTGATACCGGTCAGGAGCCATCTGAGATTAAAAACTGTATTGAGTGAGGAAGTCTTGAGCCCACTCTTCCCAGCTTTGGATCTTTGAGTTGTCTAATCTGGTATACCATGAACGGGCTTCTCCAGTCAGACTTTTCTGAAATAGTTGCATTTTGAGCTTTTCATTTTCCGCATAAGATCCGGGTTCTCCAATGAACACCTTTAAATGTGTATAAGGATTCCCTAATCTGTCATATTTCTCAAAATCAGGGGTCTTAAATTTCTCTGGATAATGAACAGCAGGAAATATACAAAGGTCTGCATATGAAACACTGCCATATGTTCCAATCCTTTTGAGAACACGAATAGTTTCCTCTATTTGAAGGACCTTTTTCCTGATATCACCGGTGTCTGGATCTCCTTTTAGATGGGTGTTTTCAGGGTCTTTGTTGGTCGTATCCAACTGAGGTTCTGGAATTCTCTTTTCCATACCTTGAACTCCTCCTTGTGTAGAGGATTCTGTAAGTGTAGGTATCTTCGTACCCTGAGTGGACTGGTGCAATTCTTTCAATAGAATAGCCAAGTCTGTAATTTGTTTACTCAATCCGTCAAATTCTTCTCGAGAAACAACATTAGACTGGTCAGATAAAGACATGAAAGGTTGTAGGCCTGTGGCCTTTTTGGATTTTAAGCGGGTAACAGGCCCAATTGCTTCCCTACAAAATACTTACGTAGTTTAGTCTTAGGGTAATGTAAATGTTATCATAACATGTCCATTTTAGGAATTTTTGTCCTGCAAAATTGGTTGTTAATTGATAACACGCATGCATGCACATATATTCTTCATTTTTTCCATTACATATGGATGAACATGGAATAAAATTACAAGTAAATGCAAGTAATTGAAAATGGAAAGTATGAAGAGACTTTCCTCCGTGTTTGGTTTATCAGAGGTTGACCTATCTTAGGGTTACTCTCGCGGCTTTTTGGCATGAAGGTTCCCAAATCATCGCAATTTACTTGACGGGAAGTTAATCCGGTCTTTCAACTGGAGCGAATCTGGGTGGTGCCTTTCCTGAGCCTCGTTGGAATTATTCTTCCTGCGAGTCCAGTAATCAAACACCGACAGGATAGCCTCCTGATGGAGGAACCACACAACATACATTTACATACAACATGTCTCACCGTTTATGCAAAATGATGACATGTGCGAAGCACTAATATCACAGATAGATATTTAGCAGTGTAGTAAATAAAAAAGCATTCGTACACATTCATCATACATGTAAATGCAACATTCACACACAAGAATATAATACTTTTGAAAAGCTTGTAATAGCGGCTTAAGCCCTCTTACTGGAGTCCCCAGCAGAGTCGCCACCTGTCGACGTTGGGATTTTTGAGTGTCCCTTTTCGTTACTTGTTCTTTGGTGTTCTCATGTTAATGTGGGATTTGTTTGAAAAAACAAGTGAAAAAGGTCCGACATGTATAATGTCGACGATTTGACTGGTTACACCAACGTAACCGAAAAGGTTTGCACATTGACCCAGTGTTTTGACACTGCTAGACGGGTCTATGAAACCGACATTCATTTTGGGTCCGGGGGTTGATTATGCAGAGGGAAGGTGTTAGGCACCCCCGACATCTGTATTACCACGGTGACCACCATTTTTCAAAGAAACTGTTATATGAATGTGTGTGTGTGTATGTGTATGGATCAATGTGCAATTCTTTGGAAGTAGTGTTGTATCTCGTTCGCAGCTATATACATAGGGTTTAAATTTATAGAAAAATTCAGTTTTAAACAAGATATAGCAATGATGTTTTGTAAAAGAGGTTTTTCAAACCCTGTGCTCAATAGTAATTGAGGCCTTTGATACTTCCATTTTATTATTAAATGTTTGGCTTGTTTACTTTTATTTTCAAGATGCGAAGCATTCTCGAGAAAATAATATACAGCAGTGTCGAACTCCTCATGGGCATGACAGCCATCCAAGGAAATTCAGACACTGTAAAATAATGTACAAGCTGCTTACAGCTGAAAAATGTCCAATATGGGAACCGAATCTAGATTCAGTAGACTGAATCTGTGATCACATGATTCCTATGCTCACATGATACTGCAATTTGTATGGAAAACAGTAAGCAGTTATATATATAAAAGCTGTAAATATATATATATATATATATATATATATATATATATATATATATATATATATATATATATATATATATACAGACATGATCAACCACCACGAAGCAACTCCATGGGGGATCGGAAATGTAAATACATAAAAGCGGTAAATATATACATGGACATGATCAACCACCACGAAGTAAACTCCAGGTGGGACGAAATGTAAATAAAGCTGTAAAAGCGATCAACTGCCACGAAGTAAACTCCAGGCAGGACGAAATGTAAATAAAGCTATAACAGCGATCAACTACCACGAAGTAAACTCCAGGCAGGACGAAATGTAAATATATATATATATATATATATATATATATATATATATATATATAAGCTGTAAATGCACTGGATGTAAATCCAGGCTCATCAGATATGTCTGACAACAGTTATATATATAAGTATATATATATAAGCAGTAAATGCTCCAGACCGAAGTCTAGGCTAAATCGAGGCATAACTTGATAATGTTAGTCCATATATGAAATATATACATATATAAGTATATATATACAGACAAAAATGAAAACCACGGACCGAAGTCCGGGCAAACGCACACAACATGACTCTCAATGTGTATAACAATGTGTGCTAATATAAGAAGAAGGCTTTATATAATGTGAGAAGGCTTACAGTGGGCTGCCAATGTAGACTTCTATGACTTTAAATGGATAAACACTCAGCTTCTGCCGGATAAAAGATAGCTATATGTGAGCTAACAAGTGTTTAAAGATGAGGAAACACTCAAAAGATGTGTATACAGAGTAAAATGGATAGGGCTTCCTCGCCTTTTCCTCTCCTTCTCTTCTTCTACTGGCTAACCCCAAGGCTCATATTTATAGACTGATGGCCGCAGGTACACCTGTGGCAGCCACGGTTGTACCTACGGCTGGTCGTAGTGCATCTAAGCCTTGCGGGTCCTGTCGTCTCGAAGTACGTGCACTCATGCACTGTAATGTTCGCTCGAACTTCCAGAACTTCAATTCGAGCATCCAAACAAGGTATATCTGACCTTCTTCGGACCGCTTGTGTAAAGAGTTACGCAATGACATGGATTAGAGGTTGTACGAAGTAAGGAAGAGGGGTCTATGCCCATGGTCTTTAAGCTTCAAATTCTATCCAAAGTACTACCACGCCTAATAGTCACTCGAGATTGTTACTCCTCGGTTCTTGTGGGACATTGTTGGATGTATGTATGTATGAAGTGTTGAGACGACGTGCAGGTGTTGAAGGGGCAAGATGCTGTTTGACTCTTTGTCGAGGTTATCGCCGGTTTGAGTTGAAAGTAGACGTTGTTCAGGGTTACATCTGAGATTGGACTACTTATTGGTATGCCGCGATATCATCTTGTCAAAGAAAACATTAAGGCGGTAAGACGACGTTTTGACTCCTCACTGGGGTTATCGCCGGTTTAAGCTGAAAGTAGACGTTGCTCAGGGTTACATATGAGATTGGACTACTACAAGTGTTTGAATGCCGCAAGATCATCTGTGGGAGAACCTGTTTGCCCGGTGTTAGCTCCGGGTCTGAGGTATGAGTGCCTCGGCAGGAGCTCTGAGCTTGAAGCTGATCGCATGTATTTAAAACAAGCATTTTCGGAGTTATCGCCGGAACTGCAATGACATCCCTTGGGGCTATCACCAAGGATGGAGTCGCTAGTCCCAGTGTTGTTTCTGGGACTGGAACTATGCGTCGCGGTTTTATCGCAGAGACAGAACTATCCTCTCCGGTGTTGTTGCCGGTCTTTTGATTTGCATACCTCGAGGTTATCTCCGAGATTGGAAATGATACTCCCGGTTTATGTTCCTGGTTCGAACTGATGTTCCCAATTTATGTTTCGGGTTGGAACTGAACTTTCGGTAGTATCCGAAATGGATGCCAGCTGTCTTCCAGGGTTATCTCTGAAAGACGAATCTGCCCTCCTGCAATGTCAGTAACAGGTGTGCAGAAAACTTTGAGTGTCTACAACCATATCTCCTATTATATTTCTAATTTTTGAGTGTGGACAAGTTCTAGATTTAGATCTATGAGTTTTCTAACTTATCCAAGTGAAATCACTGGAAAAGGAGTTGTAGATTTTCGTGTGGACTGATTTTAGCAAAGGAGTCAAAAAACTGTAAAGTACCAAAAAGCTATTGCCCATAAATTTAAAAGGGCATTTTCGGCCACTTAATTTGTGAGAAAAATTCTGGCCTTTTGGAGTATGGAAATATATGGTATAAAGTACCTCCTGTCTAAAAATGAGCTCATTTCGATTTAAAATGAGCAAGTTATGACCATTTCAATATTTAGGTTTTTCCGACGAAAAACGCTATAACCGGAGTTCTATAACTCTGATGACCATGAAATTTAAATTGGAAGCTCACGTTAACATGCGTAAGATCCTGCCAAGATTTGGGAATTTCTGGAGTTAAACTTGAGGTAGCTAATTTCTTAAGGAATTAATTAGAAATAGATTTTTGAAAAATACTTAAGAGATTTGAAAAATTATAAAAAATTACTTAATGTGTATGAAATATATGTATATATGTTTAGACAAAGGATAGAAAAATAATAAGTTGATTTGGTAATTTTTCATAAAAATGGTTTAGTTGAAAACATATGAGTTAAATATGTTATGTGAAGTTGAAGAATTGATAAATAAGATTTTAGGGCTTGAAAGTCCTATATAAGGTATATGCAGATTTTTGATGAGTGATTTGATCATTAGAGATGAAATCTTATGAGTATGACATTTTTGAATGATTAAATGCATTATTTGGTAAAATGTAAACAATTAAATTAAATTGTTTATAAGTTTAAGAAGTGGTTAAAATATTGTTATAATATTAACAATATTAGATTATGAGTTATTTAAGTGATGGATAATATTTGGATAAATTTAAAGTCTTTAATATTTATCCTTGTTTTCGTTTGATTAATGCTTATATTATTGTCATCATCCTCATGCTTATATTGTGATGAAAGTCATCTTTGGCCTACGTGTAGAGATGGACTTGGTATGATTATGACCAGGGATTATTCGATATAATTATGACCGTAATGTAACGAATGATGTGGTAAAAGTCCTCGTTGGCCTGTAGTTTATTGGTGGACAGTTGTTGGTATGATTATGACCAGGGATTATTCGGTATAATCATGACCATTGATGATTACATGAATATCCTTGGCCGTGGTGCAGGGATGATGTGGTTTATTTATTAAGCTAAGTCTCAGCGATAAAGTTTATGAAAATCTTTTTAAGTCATAGAAGATAGTAGATTTTATGCTCTACTTGACTCTTCTAATAGATTGCTTGTTCCGCTGCAGTTAAACATGATGTCTATTTTATTTTATCAGTTTAACATTGTTAAAGACTAATGATAATTTATTCTGCATTATCTTAGTCATAATATTTCTTACTAGGCTAGTTGAGCTCACTCTTTCTTTTATTGTTCTCTTCAGGAAATGAGAATATAGCTGGGACTAGTCAGGAAATGGAGTGACGATCCAGATGATAGCATTAGTAGTCCTTACTATGGCATGACATGCAATATATAATTGTATTGAGGACCTAAGATGTGTGTGTCGTATTTTATACGTCAGTTAATAATTGATTTTGGTGAACAACAATAGGGAGATGAGAACCCGACCCTAAAAGCATCAAAAGTGCACCAAAGTAAAATGAAGAGAACAGAAATCTTCTCGTGTCCCTTTGGAGACTTGAAATATTTGCTGTTGTATTTCATATGGCATGTATTAATTTAAGTATGAATATTGTCGTATTATAAACGTTAAAATATTTGTATTAAAACTCACAGTATTTATGTCGTCATATTTTGCACGACTATTGTATAATTTAGTTTGTATTTGAATTTTGTACCATGTATCTGGCAACTCAAGATGGGTGAGGTATACCTATTTTGGGGGCGTCACTGTTGGTATCAAAGCTTAAGGATATGATCCCTGTCTGAGATGTGAGACAAGAACTAGGAGGAGAGAGACGGGAAATTCCTTTGCTAGTATGACCTACCTAGTTAATTTGGTATTTAATTGGTCGGTCAGAGTATAGGGATAATATGTGATATGTTAATTAACCCTTGTTTTGTGGCAGTATTTGAAAATGGCATCCAAAAATGTTGAGATAAGCAATGAAGTACATGAGACCGTTGAGACACCTTTAATCACTAACCAGGTTAATGTGATGTCAGACGAAGAAGAAATTAGAGATATCTACATGGTGAGTGAAGAACTAATAGTTGCACCCGAGTTAGTTGCAGAGGTTGCAGCTGAGAGTGAGGAAGAAGAGGAACCTGAGGAGAATTAGTTAGAAGACTTTTATGATCAAAATTTAGAATTACAAAATCGTATTCATGAGTTAGAAGAGCAGGCTGAAGAACGGCAGGCGGTCGTGGAGCAAAGAGATGTAATAATTCAAAATTATGTTACCCGATGTGGGATGCTTGAATAAAAGCACTCTTTGGCAGAGTGTAAGATATTAGAGCTGGAATCTGAGAATGCTGTGATCAAAGTTCTGATGAAAGAAGAAGCAAATGAACGAATGAGAATAGATGATGCATGGGTAAAAGCCGCATGACGCCTAGATATTGTAGAAAAAGACGTCCGATCCAATAAGGCCAAAATATATGAAATGGATTTTACTTTTTGGATAGCAATTGGGAGAATCCAACATCAAATTCAGAATTACCCTATGTAGAGCGGTCAACCCCAATTCAATATGGATCGGAGAGTAATGATTCAAATCATGGATCAGGAATGTGACAAAGCAATTAAGGGTGGAATGTACTCTACAGCAAAGTTAAGTCCAACTGAGATGTCCCAGACAAGTCAAAATCGGTAGTTTAAGAGAGAACATTTTTTTTGTGTGACGGGGAACCTGAACAAAGTTATCAAGGATAAGTTAATCATAAACTCCTGCGAAGTCTATACCTTGTTAGATACCGGTCCACCCACTCTTTTATTTCACCTAGTTGTGTTCAATGTTTGAACTTGGTTTTTGAGAAATTAGACTTTGACTTATCTGTTGAAACTCCATTTGGAGAAACCTTCGTTACATCCACTATTTATAAATCTTTTTTAATTCAAATTGACATTTTCATGTTACATGTCGATCTTATCTCTTTGAAAATACTTGCATTTGATGTGATTTTAGAAATCGATTGGTTAACTACTCATCATGCCAAAATTGATTCTTTTTGTAAGGTTGTTAGCTTTCATATTCCTAACCAACCTGTTATGCGAATTCAAGTAACCAAACCACTAAAGTCAATCATTGTCATATCAAGCCATAAGTAAAAAGCCCCGAGCCTTTCGCTGGTGACTTCCAAGTCTTGGAATACACAGAAGCCAGACTTTCTGTAGGTGATGCTGTGAATGGCGATGGCAAGTTGATAGGTATAAATGTGATGTACTATCCAAGTCTTGGATGAGAGTCACAGTTTTTAAATGATATTTTTATTGTTAATAAATTTCTTGATGTATTCTTGAAGACTTCTTAGCCTACCCCTAGAGTGTGAAATTGAATTTTGTATTGACCCTAGTACAAAACCCATTTCTAAAACCCTCAAGTATTTCTTCACCTAAAACGAACGTATAATGCGCCAAAGACGATGACTCGAGCTATTGAAGGTTACGACCATTCAATACCATCGTGGAAAAGTGAACGTGATAGCTGACGTGTTGAGTAGAAGATCGTATGCGTTTACGAGTGCGAATATACGAACCTACGTGAAGATAACGAATATATGATTAGAATCGACTTTAGTCGATAATGTTAAAGGTTCTAAAGCTACAGACCTGGAGCTGATGAATACGAAGAAGAAGGTTCAAGATGGCGTTATTTTAAAAGCAAGAGTTGTTGAAGAGAGGAAATATCAACCCTCGATTTAATTGGCCCATTTGAAATCCTCGATCGAGTACGAACTATGGCCTATAGACTCATTTTACCGCCAAGTATGTCGCGTGTTCATAATGTTTTTAATGTATCGATGTTACGTAAATATGTGGATGACCCGGACCACATTATTAAATTAGAACTAGACGATATAGCAGAAGATTTAACGTATGAGGAGATACGTGTTAAAATCTTGGATAAGAAGAATCGTATTCAACACTCAAAGGTTATACCTCAAGAATTAGAATTTGAAATGAAGTCAAGGTATCCTCACTTCTTCGGCATACCAGGTACGTACGTAAATTTTGAGGGCAAAATTTCATAAGGAGGGGAGATTGTAAAACCCCAAAATGTTATGAATAAAGATTTAATTTTCTCAAAATGTTTTTTTTGAATATTATGGTGTGGATTTGAGATAATGTTATAGTTGTGGGTAGTATTTAGAAATTTTGAAAAGTATGCAAGTTGTTATATAATATTCAATTGGTCGGGGAATATTCGTTTTAACAGGAAATATTCGTATGATAGGACAATCATTGGTGGACCCCACAACGTAATTATTGTCGGATTGAGAAAACGACAAAAATATTTTTATGAAAATAACGGCAGAAGTTTTATCATTAACTGTTGAAACACCCTGTGTTAAAAATACAGTAATACGCGTGGTTGCATAGTAGCACACGATATTGATTATTGATGCTTACGTGAGAAGTCACTCAGTTTTGATCAATTATTGCTACAGTAGTTGTTGCTTAGTATCTCACGTTATTTGATTCAATTGTTTTTGATATTTTATATATTATTAAATCAATAATTGAGATAACAAAGTTACTAATATTATTATTTGTAATATTAACGATGTCTAGAAGTTCTGCCAAGTAGAGGTTTGGTCACCTAATTGCGCGCCAAATGGAGAAATTCTTATTGAAAAGCCCCCTCTTTCCTAGGAACGACCTGGTCGATTAATATTGTTAATTATAATAATGATGATAAATGTTGTTAAATATATTGAGGTGTCTTTTTATGAAGTCACGGAACTTTATATATATATATATATATATATATATATATATATATATATATATATTGTTTTATTAGTATTATTAATGTAATAAAATAGAAAATCTTTTTATATAAAACAAAATACTTTTATAAAGTTATTTGTTTTATTAGATAATAATTAGAATATATTATATTTTATTATGCATAGTGTTTGTATAGTATTTTGCATAGTAAAATCTTTTTATATAAAACAGAATACTTTTATAAAGTTATTTGTTTTATTAGACAATAATTAGAATATAATAATTTTATTATGTATAGTGTTTGCATAGTACATGCACAGTGTTTGCATAGTAAAATCTTTTTATATAAAATAGAATACTTTTATAAAGTTATTTGTTTTATTAGATTTTAAATTATATATATATATATATATATATATTATATTATATTTTATTGAATAGTATCCTTTTTATTTTCCTATAAATAGGATGCTTAGTTAGAATTGAAATCACACCAGAAATTCAGAGAATTCTCTTCTATAATCTTGAGCGTATTTCTTTAGAGTTTTAAGAAGCTTTGAGCGTAGTGCAAGTTTTCTTCAAGTATTTCCCCGCCCTACCCATCGGAGTACTCTTCTTTATAAGGTAAGTGATATTATTTGTTGTACTCGTAAGGGGTATTATTTCTTTCATATTCATGAAGAGAACTTCTGTTATTTCATTCTTTATTATTATGTTGGAATAACCTGTATATGCGAAATACCGCATACATGGTGAAATTCTTCTGTTATTCCATTCTTTATTATTATGTTGAAATAACCTGTATATGCGAAGTACCGCATACATGGTGAAATTCTTCTGTTATTCCATTCATTATCATTCTGTTGGAATATCCTGTCTGTGCATTTACGCATGACCTGGTTCCATTATTTATTATTTTGTTGGAATAACCTGTCTGTGCGGTCTATCGCATGCATGGTGAATTTTGTTGTTATTCCATTCTTTATCATTCTGTTGGAATATCCTGTTTGTGCGTTTACGCATGACCTGCTTCCATTATTTATTATTCTGTTGGGAATAACCTGTCTATGCAATCTATCGCATGCATGGTGAATTCTTCTGTTATTCTATTCTTTATTATTTTGTTGGAATAACCTGTCTATGTGGATTACCACATGCATGGTGAATGATCCTTTATATTCATTCCTTTTTAAATTATAGAAATGATCTGTATACGTGGATTACCTCATGACGGGTGAAAATCCATTTGCAGTTTCGTAATTTTTCTGACCCTCAAAAATTCTGGAAAGTCATAATATAAGCATTGGACTGTTGATTATGATGAAAGTCATAATAAAAGCATTGGACTGATGAAAATCATGGGTATATGTAGTATTAGTAAGTGTTATGATGAGTTATGTTGGTTATTATGTGAAAACATGTAAGTTTCATAGAAATCACAAAGAGTTGAAAATCAGATTTTTTGTGAAAATGGAACATGAAATTCAATTGACCATATCTCATATTATATTTCGAATTTTTGAGTGTGGTCAAGTTTTAGAGTTAGATCTATTAGTTTTCTAACTTATCCAAGTAGAATCACTGGAAAAGGTATTGTAGATTTTTGTGTGGACTGATTTTAGCAAAGGAGTTAAAAACTACAAAGTACCAAAAAGCTGCTGCCCATAAATTTAAAAGGGCATTTTCGGCTACTTAATTTATGAAAAAAATTCTGGCCTTTTGGGACATAAAAATATATGGTATAAAGTACCTTCTGTCCAAAAATGAGCTCATTCCGACTTAAATGAGCAAGTTATGACCATTTCAATATTTAGGTTTTTTCGACGAAAAATGCTATAACCGGAGTTCTATAACTCCGATGACCATGAAATTTAAACTGGAAGCTCACGTTAACATGTGTAAGATCCTGCCAAGATTTGGGAATTTCTGGAGTTAAACTTGAGGTAGCTAATTTCTTAAGGAATTAATTAGAAATTGATTTTTGAAAAATACTTAAGAGAGTTGAAAAATTATAAAATAAATACTTGTTGTGTATGAAATATATGTATATATGTTTGGACAAAGGATAGAAAAATAATAAGTTGATTTGGTAATTTTTCATAAAAATGTTTTAGTTTAAAACATATGAGTTAAATATGTTATGTGAAGTTGAAGAATTGATAAATAGGATTTTAGGGCTTGAAAGTTCTATATAAGGTATATGCAGATTTTTGATGAGTGATTTGATCATTGGTGATGAAATCTTATGAGTATGGCATTTTTGAATGATTAAATGCATTATTTGGTAAAGTGTAAACAATTAAATTAAATTGTTTATAAGTTTAAGAAGTGATTAAAATATTGTTATAATATTAACAATATTAGATTATGAGTTATTTAAGTGATGGATAATATTTGGATAAATTTAAAGTTCTTAATATTTTTCTTTATTTTCGTTTGATTAATGCTTATATTATTGTCATCATCCTCATGCTTATATTGTGATGAAAGTCATTTTTTGGCTTACGTGCAGAAATAGACTTGGTATGATTATGACCAGGGATTATACGGTATAATTATGACCGTAATGTAACGAATAATGTGGTAAAAGTCCTCGTTGGCTTGTAGTTCTTTGGTGGACAGTTGTTGGTATGATTATGACCAAGGATTATTCAGTATAATCATGACCATTGATGATTACATGAATATCCCTGGCCGTGGTGCATGGATGATGTGGTTTATTTATTAAACTGAGTCTCAGCGATAAAGTTTACGAAAATCTTTTTAAATCATAGAAGATAGTAGATTTTATGCTCTACTTGACTCTTTTAATGGATTGCTTGTTCCGTTGCAGTTAAACTTGATGTCTATTGTATTTTATCAGTTTAACATTGTTAAAGACTAATAAAAATTTATTCTGCATTATCTTAGTCATAATATTTCTTACTAGGCTAGTTGAGTTCACCCTTTCTTTTATTGTTCTCTTCAAGAAATGAGAATATAGCTGGGACTAGTCAAGAAATGGAGTGACAGTCCAAATGATAGCATTAGTAGTCCTTACTATGGCATGACATGTAATATATAATTTTATTGAGGACCTAAGATGTGTGTGTCGTATTTTATACGTCACTTAATAATTAATTTAGAAAGCATCAAAAGTGCACCACAACAAAATGAAGAGAAAAAAAATCTTCTCGTGTCCCTTTGAAGACTTGAAATATTTGCTGCTGTATTTTATATGGCATGTATTAATTTGAGTATGAATATTGTCGTATTATATATGTTACAATATTTGTATTAAAACTCACATTATATATGTCGTCGTATTTTGCACGACTGTTGTATAATTTAGTTTGTATTTGAATTTTGTATCATGTATCTGGCGACTCAAGATGGGTGAGGTATACCTATTTTGGGGGCATCACAGAATCTCCTCTTGAGTTCTTGAAAACTCTTTTCACATTCCTCGCTTCAACCGAATTTTGTATCTTTTCGAGCCAGCTGAGTTAATGGAGTAGCGATTCGAGAAAACCCTTCTACGAATCTCCGATAATAACCAGCTAAGCCGAGAAAGCTACGTACTTCGGTCACTGACTTAGGTTGCTCCCGGCTTTGAATTGCTTCAATCTTTGCCGGGTCAACAGATATTCCATGATTTGATATCACGTGCCCAAGGTTTGCAACTTCCTCAAGCCAAAACTCTCATTTCTTCAACTTAGCATAAAGCTTGTTTTCATAAAGCTTTTGGAGTATCAGTCTTACGTGTTGGTCATGGTCTTCACGGGTTTTGGAGTATATGAGGATGTCATCAATAAAGACGACCACAAAGTGATCCAAATATTCCTTGAATACTCGGTTCATCGTGTCCATGAAGGCAGCAGGAGCATTAGTCAATCCAAAAGACATGACTGGGAATTCATAATGCCCGTACCGAGTTCTAAAAGCAGTCTTTGGAATGTCATCAGTTTTAATCTTCAATTAATGTTATCCAGAACGAAAATCAATCTTTGAAAAGAATTTGGGTCCTTGCAACTAGTCAAACATATCATCAATGCGAGGCAACGGGTACCTATTTTTGATGGTGACATGATTCAACTCCCGATAATCAATACAAATTCGCATACTTCCATCTTTCTTCTTCATGAATAGAACAGGAGCACCCCAAGGAGACGTACTAGGATGAATGAAACCGATGTCTAATAATTCCTGTAGTTGGGTTTTTAACTCCTGAAGTTTAATAGGAGCCATTCGATATGGGGCTTTGAAAATGGGTTTTGTACCGGATTCAAGGTCGATACAAAATTCAATTTCACGCTCTGGGGGTAGGCCAGGAAGTTCTTCAGGGAATACGTCAGGAAATTTATTAACAATAGAAATATCATTCAAATCTGACGTATTTTTATTTAAATCTGTGACATGGGCTAAGAAAGCTTGACATCCGTTTTTCAATAAACGAATAGCTTTATGGTTTGATATGACAGTGATTGATTTTAGTGGTTTGGTTGCTTGAATTCGCATAATAGGTTGGTTAGAAATATGAAAGCTAACAACCTTACGAAAATAATCAATTTTAGCATGATGAGTAGTTAACGAATCAATCCCTAAAATCAAATCAAATGCAAGTATTTTCAAAGAAATATGATTGACAGGTAACGTGCGGTTACCGATTTGAATCAAACAAGACTTATAAATCGTGGATGTAATGAAGGTTTCTCCCAACGGAGTTTCAACAGATAAGTCAAAGTCTAATTTCTCTGGATCAAATTTAAACGTTGAGCGCAAGTAGGAGAAATAAAAGAATGGGTAGAACCGGTATCAAATAAAGTATAAAATTCTCTAGAGTTTATGATTAGCTTACCCGTGATCATCTCGTTCGGATTCCTCGCTTTTTGGGAGGTTACGACAAACGCTCTCCCTTGAAATACCGATTTTGTCTTATCTGGGACACCCTTTGATGCCTCCATCCTAGCTGGACTTGACTTTGGTGCACGACAAAATTGAACTAGGTGGCCTTCTTTTCCATAATTATAACACGCTTTGGACTGCATCGTGCAGTTTGGACTCATGTGTCCTTCCCCTCCATATTTGTAACATACGATCGGTGGTCGTTCTCCTTCCTTAACAACAGGTGCTGGTGCTGACGTCTTTCCATCCTTGTTGAATCTCCTCTTCTTGAAATGTCCACTCTTATTGTCATGGCCATGATTACCACCGAAGTGATTATCATTTCTGGCATGTTGATTCCCTCCACGTTTGTTGTCACCGCTTTGATGACTGCTACCACTGGTATTATCGACTTGTCGGTTGCTCTCTTTTGGTTGGGTTGACTCATTATCACGCTCCAATAACTGAGCCATATTCACAACATCTGAATACAAACACAGTTTGTGAGAAATTAGGTATTGACGTATCTCGGGTTTCAAATCTCTTAGAAACATCCGCGTCATTCTCTCCTCATTATCAATCAAGTGGGACATAAATTGAGATAACTCTGCAAACTTAGCTTCGTATTGCGCCACAGTCATATTATTTTTCTTAAGCTTGATGAACTCTACCTCCTTCATGTGACGAATACTTCCAGGAAAGTACTTGTCATTGAACAGCTCTTGGAACTTCTCCCAAGACATTTTGAGTGCGGCAGGTTGAGTACGCTTTACAGATTCCCACCAGTAATCTGCCTCTGCTCGTAACATGAAGGTGGAAAAGGGAACCTTTTGCTCCTCGGAGCATCCCAAGACATCAAATATCTTGTTGATCTGTTTTATCCACGTCTCCGCCTTAAGTGGTTTTGGATCTCCAAAAAACTCTTGTGGTCCCAGCTCCTTGAACTGCTTAGCGGTGACCGTCCGAGAGTTGTCAGTGTTTCCACCTGCATTTTGGACAGGATCCGCTTTCGCATGATGTTGCATGAATTGCATAAAGCCTATGAACATCCCATCGTTCACCATTTCATCGGTGTTATTGTTTACATGAGGATTATTGTCTTCCTGTTGCACATTATCCTGGGCATTAATCTGTGGTGACTCAACGATCTCATGTGCTTCATTGTTTATCTCAACATTTTCGGATGCCATTTTCAAATACTGCCACAAAACAAGGATTAATTAACATATCACATATTATCCCTATACTCTGACCGATCAATTAAATACCAAATAAACTTAGGTAGGTCATACTAGCGAAGGAATTCCCCATCTCTCCCGTCCTAGTTCTTGTCTCACATCTCAACCAGGGATCATATCCCTAAGCTTTGATACCAACTGTGATGCCCCTAAAATAGGTATACGTCACCTATCTTGAGTCGCCAAATACATGGTACAAAATTCAAATATAACTTAATTATACAACAGTCATGTAAAATATGACAAAACATAATCTAAGAGTTTTAATAAGAATATTGTCATCTAGACAATATCCACACTCAATGGAGTCCTCATTACATTTATTGTCACACTATTTAACAGAATAGTGAGGAGTACTAATGCTATCATCTGGACCGTCACTCCGTTCCCCGACTAGTCCCCGCTACGTTCTCATTTCTTGAAGAGAACAGTGAAAGAAAGGGTGAGCTCAACTAGCCCAACAACAAATATTATGACTAAGATAATGTAGAATAAATTATCATTAGTCTTCAACAATGTTAAACTGATAAAATACAATAGACATCAAGTTTAACTGCTGTTGGGTAAAATCTATATACGCACAACACGCAAGTATACGTGGTCAACAAGTAATAAAGTGATAAGTAGAGTATCGTTCCCACAGAGAATTATTTAATAAAAATCACCAAGTACTAACCCGTAACCAACTTAATCTTATTTAAACGAATGAATTTCAAAATATAGAAATTAAACTACTATTAACTTCCACTAGTTAAATTAAGATAACGGAGATTTAAGATCACAACTTCACTTATTGCTTCATTTAAGTTAACACACTTCTCATCAATTATTCTCTATCCCGAATTGTTAATCAAGAACACTAAAGTAGTATTAACCACCTCTCGATGCACTAATACCTTATTAACATCAATCCACAATTAAGATAGAAATCCGTTAAACACCTTAATCAACTAACCCACTATATCTCTATGTGAATTATAATTGAAGAAAGTTTAAGAACAAGTTCTCTATCTGATTACATGCGGTATAAAGGCATATCTCTATCCTAAACACACATCAAGTTTAAGCTACTAACAAAATCCTGAACACATGCTATCATAATCAGATCTAAATCTATACTTCATCTCTCGAGCTCATATAGATTATCACAGTAATTGATGGCCAATTAATTAAACAATTAAGTCCAAATCACAATAGACAATCCTCACAATAGAACATAATAATTGATAACGAAGCATATTAAAATAAACTACACAATAAGATCCATTGTAATCTCAAACAAATAATTAGTTCATTGAATTAAAACTAAGAATCCACACTTGAAATAACATTAAAAGATAAGAATAAGAGTAAAGTAAAGATTAAATCTGTTGTCAGCAAATCTCCATCTTCCTCAAGCTCCTACTCTTGATCTTCAATGGTGTCCAAGTTGCTTCAATCTTCCCTTCTAATCTAATCTAGGGTTCCTAATCTAAGGAAGAAAGTAAAGAATTAGATAATAGAAATCTATCCCAATAGGGATTTTATAAAGTCTTAGAATTAGCCTCCCAATCCAAGTATAACTCAAGTATTTATAGTTCTAATGGACACCCTAACAAGTTAAACAACTAAGAATCCTATTCTATCTCAAATTGGACATCAAATAATCTAATTTCACTCTATTCTCGCCGCCAAGAGCGTTCCACGCTGCTGCTAAGCCATTCTGGGCACGCTCCGCGTTGTGCATGCAATGTTTCTGGTGGCCTAGCGCGCCTCTAGCGCGGTCCGCGCTACGCGTAGTTTCTATTGCGACGTCCTTTGGTAAAACAGACATAACCTTTGATCCGCTTGGAGTTACGGGGCCTGCCATCTATCAAATTGAAGGTAACGACGAGATTCATAACTTTCATTATTTGAGGATTGACAGATTCAAATTCGATCAAGGCGGAAATCGGGCTTGAAGTAGATGCTATGTAATTGGCAAGTATGACAACTCTTAGCTTTGATCTTCGTTGATAAAAAGGCCATAACTCTCACATCCGAACTCCGATTGGGATGATTCAAGATGTTCTGAAAAGCTAAGAAGTAGAGCTACCATAAAATCCAAGTTTCAAGCCAAGAACATGCATCTAACAAGGTATTAAAAGTCCTTCAATATTCCCTTCTTGCATTTGCTTGCATATTTTAGTCCAAAAGATGTTTGAATAGCTTATCCTTGCTTCTTTATGCCAATGTCATGCCATAGCCTACAAAAAACATAAAATGTATGAAAAGTAACTAAGAAACATGAATATAAGCAACTAATTCAAGTAACAGATACCGGATAAGTAGGTATAAAGCGGAATAAGCAATCCATTGGAAGAGTCAAGTAAAGCATGATATCTATTATCTTCTATGATTAAAAAAAAAATTCATCAAATTTATCGTTGAGACTCAGCTTAATAAATAAACCATATCATCGAGTCATCCCTGCACTACGGGCCAAGGATATTCATTAAATCATCAATGGTCATGACTATACGTATAAGCCCTGGTCATAATCATACCAAAAATTGTCCATCAATGCACTACAGGCCACTGAGGACTTTTACCACATCATTTATAACATTACAGGTCATGATTATACCGAATAATCCCTGGTCATAATCATACCAAGTCCATCTATGCACATAAGCCAAAGATGACTTTCATCACAATATAAGCATGAGGATGATGACAATGACATAATAATTCAATAAAACAAGTTCAAGAATATATTTTAAAGATTTATAAGTTAATTTATCTTAAAATCAATTACGTCCAAATTGTCAACATGATACTGCTTTGTGGAGTAAAATTCAAGAATGCTCAGAAGAATATTTCCATGAAAAGATACCGGATGAAGCGCAAATATCCAGGATATTCTACTAATTTCATTGAGTATAGAAGCCAAAACTTTAACCAAATGAGTATCATAGAATATATGAAACTGCAAATGGATTTTCACCCGTCATGCGGTAATCCACGTAAACAGATCATTTCCATAATTTATTAAGGAATGAATACGAATGATCATTCACCATGCATGTGATAATCCACATAGATAGGTTATTCCAACAGAATAATAAAGAATGGAACTAGGTCATGCGTAATCCGCATAGACAGGATATTTCAACAGAATAATAAAAAATAGAATAACAGGAGAATTCACCATGCATGCGATAGACTGCACAGACAGGTTATTCCAACAGAATAATAAAGAATGGAACCAGGTCTAGCGTAATCCGCATAGACAGGATATTCCAATAGAATAATAAAGAATGGAATAACAAAGAATTCACCATGCATGCGATAGACTGCACAGATAGATTATTCTAACAAAATAATAAAGAATGGAACTAGGTCTAGCGTAATCCGCACAGACAGGATATTCTAACAGAATAATAAAGAATGGAATAACAGAAGAATTTCACCATATATGCGGTACTTCGCATAGACAGGTTATTCCAACATAATAATAAAGAATGGAATAACAGAAGAATTTCACCATGTATGCGGTACTTCGCATAGACAAGTTATTCCAACATAATAATAAAGAATGGAATAACAGAAGCTCTCTTCATGAATACGAAAGAAATAATACCCCTTACCTTAGAAAGAAACAGGATACTGAAGTAGAGAGGTATCAGACTTCTCTTCTTCTTTCTCTCTATAATTTCTCTCTATAATAATTGCTCTATAGCTTTAGTGAATTGGTGAGAAATGAAGAAGAATGAGCTTCTATTTATAGGAAAATATAGTTTCGATAATTGCACGTTTTGAGGTTCAAAATATTACAGTACAATACCTCCAAATTTTCTTTCATTTTTAATTTAGTCCTGTAAGTATTATCAAACTTGCACCACCTCCCCTAATAGTAAATAATGTGAATCAATAGTTCAATCATGTGAATCAATAGTTATAATCATGTGAAAATACGAATTACAATATAGTACCTCCATCTATACCTCTATTTTTAACTTAGTCATGCAAGTATTATCAATCTTGCACCTACTCCCCTAATAGTACATGAATGTGATTCAATAGTACACACATGCGAACAAATAATTATATAAGCATGTGAATTAGTAGCAATTAATTGCTCATTTTTTCGATTAATTACCCAATTTATTAATATAACCCCCAGACATCAATTATCATCGGAATAGATGTAGTAGCCCCGAATCCAGGCTCCAAATCACCGCGGATCCGGTATACTATCTCTATAACTATTTGCGAAAGATATAAACATAAATTGTTTATACATTAAATTTTACACACATTTCCCCAAAATCGAGTAACCTTAACTTAAATACAATTCATAAACTTTCTATCACATAACAATATTTATCAAAATATATTATTACAAAATAGCCGCACATTTTATCCCAAGCTGAACTTGGCATTAATCTTTTTCTGTATCCGAACGCATTCGCCTTATCTGCAATGTTTTATCATGATATAGTAAGGGTGAGCATGAAAGTTGCCCAGCAAGTTTATATACAACAATATAACGATATATCATGATTGAAGAGTATGAATAATGAGCTTGCTATATTTCATCAATATAATTGAGAACTAGCACGAACAAATTTTTGACTGAACAAGTTTTAAACATGAACAAACATTTCTGAACCAACTGGTAATGAAGGTGATCAGCCTTTCATACCGGACTTATACATGCAAGATGTACAGAGTACAATTTTCATGGAAATCAGCAATGATTAACCATAAGCTTGAATAAAATACTCTTATTAGAGTTAAGTACAAAGAAACTTGCCTGAACCGTTGATTACCGCAATGCAATTTATAACGCTTTACCCGAAGACTTAATATTAGTAATATAGATCTCCAATATTAGAATAATATCATCACAGTATAATACTGTTATATTTATATCCACAGAATAACCTAAGCACATAGCACATAATCCTATCAGTTTATAATACACATAAGACTTAGCATCAATTAGAATATTAAGTTTGAGTTGATACCGACACAATTTTATCATCCCGACGATCTAGTCGGACAAATATCGAGTTTAAGTTCAATTAAACTCTTCCTAAGCGCTTAATCATGCCATAGAGTCACATTTATATGATTTAACACTCGCTTTTCATTTCATAAGTATCTTTAACATCTAATAAGTCAAATACTAATCCAGCAACCTGGATTCTTTATCTAACAACCAAATTTATAATTTAGCAACCTGGATTCCAAATCCAGCAACCTAAACTGCAATCCAGTAAACTGGATTCAACAAATTTTCAATTCAGCAAACTGTATTTCAATCTAGCAAACTGGAATCACAATTTACCTAATCCAGCAAGCTGTATTCTATATTCGTATCACGAAAATACCAAATAAGTGTATTATTCTCCTATCCTTTGGTCAAACACATATACATGTATTTCATGCACAAAAATTATTTTTCCATAATTTTCCAACTTCCTTTGGTATTTTTAAAAATTAATTTCTAGTGCGTAGCTTAAGAAATTAGCTACCTCGTTCTTAACTCCAGTAATGCCCATCTTTTGACACGATCTTATACGTGTTAACGTGATGCTCCGTTTTAAATTTCGTGGAAATCGGAGTTGTAGAACTCCGGTTATAGCGATTTCCGTCGGAAAATCACAAAAATTGTAATGGTCATAACTTGGTCGTTCTAACTCGGAATTAGCTCATTTTTGGACACGAGCTACATAATATCATATATTTTCATTTTCCAAAATCCTGGAATTTTTCTCATTAAATAAATGTCCAAAATAGCCCCCGAAAAACTTTGGGCAGCAACTTTTTGTCATTTGGCAGTTTTGGAGTCCTTTACCAAAACTTGAATAAAATGAAATCTATAACTCCGATTAATGATCCGTCAATTTTGTTGGGTTCGTATCTTTCCGAAATATAGTTTTCATCTATCACAATCAATATTTGGACATGTTAAGCTCCCGGAAATTAGCCCAGAATTGGCTGTTACAAACTGTCATTCTAACAGTTTTTATTACCTTTGTGCAGTTTGGGAGAAATCCCATAACTTGTTCAATATTCAACCTATTTGAGTAATTCCAAAGGGATTTTACCCTTAACACATATATCTAGTATTCCAAGAACATAAATCATAAATATTTATCATAGATTTCAAGAAAAATCAAAACCTAGCTCTCACTTTAAAAGTTCAAACTTTTCCTAAAAAATTACATTTTTCTCTTCCTTTGATTTCCACCAATTTAACACCCATTATTGGTAGATCCAAACAATAAACACTTATTAACATGTATATACATAGTTTTTGAGTTTAGAAACAAAGTTTCTTATTTCATCAAACAAGCATCAACACAATCAAAGCTAAGAAAAAATTTAGGTTTTCTATCTTTTGAAAAACCTAGTTTCCATTCCACACTTTAGATCTAACTTTTGATCTACAAAAGAGTTGGATCTACATATTAAACACTTTTAAACACCAAGATCTAAGGTTATAAGCCTCAAGATCACAACTTCAAGTTGTCAAAAATCAAATCAAAACACAAAGGAAATTAGCCAACACAAGTAGAATTTTTTTGTTATACCTTTGCTTGATTTTCTTTCTCCTTCAAAATATGAGATGGATCTTGATTGTATGAAAACCACAATCTCCCTCTCTCTCTTGGTGTGGCCGAACTCCCCCCTCTCTCTCTCTCTCTCTCTCTCTCTTAGTTCATTTGGTTTGCTAATAAGAAATGAGAGAGAAATGGAATGGGTCTTGGGCTAGTAATTTGAGTAGATATATTAGATATAACTATGTTACACTATCTCAATCCTTCTCCTTTTCTCTCCCAAGTCATCCGGCCATGTGGTCTCAATTACTCCCATCAATTCACTCTCTTTCTAACCACTAAATCATTGCTTACAAGAGAGAACAAAGTGTTGGACAATTAACATGTTGACACATAAGAGGAGTTAGTATGAGTTGGTCACCAACTAAAGTGAATAAACCACATTCATCTCTCCTTTCCTACCTTCTCCATAATCGGCCACTTGGCCTAATATTGCCCCAATTTTTGGCTTCCTTTAATGCTTTAATTGATTTACTAAATGTCCAAAAACTCATCTCCCACTTGGACCAAAAGTTGGGTCATTCCTTTAATATTTTTGGCTTTCCAAAATAAATCTATTGGACATAAAAATTTAATTCTTTGGGCCATGTAAATCAATCATAGTCCAACACTATTAATAATACCAAATTTCCATCATGCCCTTCCTTCAATTGGGCTCCAGGTATGGGACACTCTTAAATCTTTGGGCTTAACAATAAAAATATTTAGGCCACTCAATTAATGTATTGCTTGGGCCTCTAACAAATTTCATTGGCCAACTCTTGGGCTATAAATATACATAATCCAATACCTTAAATTCTTATCCAACCCAATTCATTTAATTAGGGTTTTTACTCCCTCAATTATAACACAAATCCTTGCTCATGCACACTTATTTCCTTAACCCAATTAGACTTGCTATAATTAGGTTATAAAATTAATCATTTAAGATATATAAAATAAATCTCTTAGAATTAGTAAGTATTCTAAATACCACAATTCTCTTTTTTCATAACCCTTAAATTATTAAATCCTTCATTCCTAATTTATAATTAGAGTTACACTAGTTTCTTTTGGTTTGTTTATATAATAAACAAATATAAACCATCACCTAATGTTCATATTCCTTACACACAACTTTTTAACCCTTAGAGTTTAATACTTTGCATTTAGTATTCCCAAATTAGGATTTAAATTCTCGAAACTGAAATTAAAGTTTCTGAGCATATCGTTAGGGTTTCTAACAGTTTGTTAGATTTTTCTAACTTAATAAACATATGATTAACATAACTTTAGGGTTTGCTAAAGTTATAACTTATCTGATCAATCTTTGATCTTAAATCATTACGGTTCACATATGTAATCAAATATACCGACTAGTATTCGCTTCGATATTTATCCTTGATAATTCTTCAAAAGAATTTTAAATCTACCATAATCTTATACCTCAATACTAGACTATCACTTACAGTCTATAACATAATTTAAGTCTTGTCCAAAACTTTTGAAATTCTTGGAATTTTATTACATAACTGCCAATTCCATACACTTATTTTCTGTCTAGGTCCTAATATTGAACCTTAAATCAATCAATTATGATTTTAATAAATTGTCTAAATTCTCGGGTTGTCACAATAGATGTCGATTTCCACTAACACTAATAATCCCAACACAACGGAACTATCAAATTCATCTTTAATCAACACGAACTTATTCATCATTAATATTCATAAAAAATCATGGTTATACCAAATCATAATTTCTACTCATAATCATACTAATAAATTCATCTTTGCACTACGGCCAAAGATATTCATTAATAATTCATCTTTGTACTACAGGCCAAAGACATACAACTTTATTTTAGAAGAGTCAAGTAGAGCATGATATCTACTATCTTTTACGAATTAAAAGTTTATTATCAATATTTTATCGCTGAGACTCAGCTTAATAAATAATCCACATCATCGAATCACCCCTGCACTACGGTCAATGATATTCGTTAATATCACATCAATGAATTAATATTTCATTGCTGAGACTCAGCTCAGTAATTAATCTATATCATCGAATCATCCCTACACTACAGGCCAAGGATATTCGTTAATATCACACCCATGAATTAATATTTCATTGCTGAGTCTCAGCTCAATAATTAATCCATATCATCGAATCATCCCTGCACTACAGGCCAAGGATATTAGTTAATATCACGACCACGAATTATCTATGCACTATGGGCCAAAGATAATCGTGTTTTCATCAACGGTCTTGATCATGCCATAAAATAATTCATCTTTGCACCCTTGGACGAAGAGAATCCATAGCCATAATCATATCAAAAACTGTCCATCAATGCACTACGGGCCAATGAGGACTTTTACCACATCATTTGTAATATTATGGTCATGATTATACCGAATAATCCCTGGTCATAATCATACCAAGTCCATCTATGCACTACAGGCCACAGATGACTTTCATCATAATATAAGCATGAGAATAATGACAATGATATAAAGAATCAATCAAATAAGATAAATGATAAATATTAAACATTAAACATTTATAATACAATTTATTCAGCGTTCAATAATAAACAAATGTTATTAATCACTTAATAATCTCATAATCTAATATCATTAATATTATAACAATATTTTAATCATTTCTTAAACTTATAAATAATTTATTTCAATTGTTTACACTTTATCAAATAATGCATTTAATCATTCAAAAATGTCATACTCATAAGATTTCATCATCAATGATCAAATCCCTCATCAAAAATCTGCATATAGCCTATATAGGATTCCCAAGCCATAAAATCTTATTTTCCATTTTTATTACTTCACATAACATATTTAATTCATTTACTCATAACTAGTTCATTTTTATGAAAAATACCAAATCAGTCCCAAAAATATTTTTTTCTGGGATTTAGCAGAATATAGTCCCATATTGAACATATATTTTTCTCAGAATTTTTAAAATTCATTTACTATTTTTCATATGGCTAAAACTGCCGAATATTTAGACATTTATCAGAAATTATACTTTTGTCCAAAAATTCCGAAATTTACAGGATATACTCCTGTTATATACATGTACTCCCAATAAAAATTTCACCAATTTTGGAGTTAACCACAAGGAGTTATAAGGGTTTACTTTTAAAATAGTCTTTTCCTATAAAATTCATAACTCCTAATCTATACATCCAAAAATTGCCATTTTTGGACACAATCTAGAAAACTCATCAAATTATCATTTCAAAATTTTTACAGAATTTTTGAGGGTCAGAAAAATTATGAAACTGCCCCTGGGTTCTTTTTGAATGAAAATACTATTCATATGAATACGAAGAATCATTCACCATGCATGCGGTAATCCATATAGACAGGTTATTCCAACAGAATAATAAAGAATAGAAGAATAGAAGAATTCACCATGCATGCGATAGACCGCACATACATGTTATTCCAAACAGAATAATAAAGAATGGAATAACAACGGAATTCACCATGCATGCGATAGACCGCACAGATAGGTTATTCCAATAGAATAATTAATAATGGAACCAGGTAATGCATAAACGCACAGATAGGATATTCCAACAGAATAATAAATAACAGAACCAGGTCATGCGTAAACACACAGACAGGATATTCCTACAGAATAATAAAGAATAGAATAACAAAAAAATTTCACCATGTATACGGTAGTCTGCGTATACAGGTTATTCTAACAGAATAATAGATAATGGAATAACAGAAGCTCTCTTCATAAATACAAAAGAAATAATATCTCTTACGAGTACAACAAATAATATCCCTTACTTTAGAAGAAAATGGATATAGGAGTAGTGAAGCAGCTGAATACTTTTCTTCTTTCTCTCTATAGTTTCTCTCTCTAGAGTTTCAGTGAATTCGTAAGAAATAATGAAAGAATGAGCTTCTATTTATAGGAGAATGGACTGAATAGTAACTAATTCATGAACGGTCCAGATTGATTTATTTTTAAACGGATGGTCCATATTAATTTACTATACAGTATTAATAAAATATTCTAATAAAACAAAATCTTTTAAATAAAATATAATATATTATATTTATAATCTAATAAAACGAATAACTTTATAAAAGTATTATGTTTTATATAAAAATATTTTACTATGTAAACACTATGCAAGTACTATACAAACACTATGCATAATAGAATATTATATATTCTATTTATAGTCTAATAAAACAAATAACTTTATAAAAGTATTCTGTTTTATATGAAAAGATTTTACTATGCAAACACTATACATAATTGAATATAATATATTCTATTTATAGTCTAATAAAACAAATAACTTTATAAAAGTATTCTGTTTTATATAAAAAAAATTATTTTATTACATTTATAATAATAATAAAACAAATCTTATCACCTTTATTATAATTCACAATATTAATCGACCAGGTCGTTCCCAGGAAAGAGGGGACTTTCCAATAAGGATTTCTCCCTATTGGCGCGCAATTAGGTGACCAAACCTCTCCTTGGCAGAACTTCTAGACATCGTTAATATTGCAAATAATAATATTAATAACTTCGTCGTCTCAATTATTGATTTAATAATATATAAAATATCGATAATAATTGAATCAAATAACGTGAGATACTATGCAGCAATTACTATAGCAATAATTGAACAAAACTGCGTGACTTCTCATGTAAGCATCAATAATCAAAACCGTGTGCTACTATGCAACCACACGTATTACTGTACTTTTAACACCGTGTGTTTCAACAGTTTTAACGGTAAAACTTCCGATGTTATTTTCATAAAAATATTTTTGGTCGTTTTCTCAGTCCGACAATACTTCCGTTATGGGTCCACCAATGATTGTGTTGTCGTACGAATATTCCCCGACAAAAAGAATATTCTCCGACCAATCGAATATAATACAACAACTTGCATACTTTGCAAATTTTATAAATATTACTCACAACTATAACATTATATCAAATTCACACCATAATATTCAAAAAAATATTTTGAGAAATTTAAATCTTTATTCATAAAATTTGGGGTCTCACATGAAACTTCCAAATATTTATGTACATATGCTTATAAATAGAAGTATTGTTAAGAGGATGGAGGGGATATATAAATACAATGAGAATGCTCTCTCTTTTCACTAATCATCATTGTTCTTAATATTTAGCATAATCTTTTATAACATTTAAGATATTTTTAATTTTAAAAAAGTCACGTGTGGAAATTTGATAGCTTTAAAAACACAAGTGTGATATGTGATGACTTAAAAACTATAGCGAAAAAATTGTAGTTTATCCAAATTTTAGAAGAAAGAAAAAATTGCATTTTATCAAGATAAATTTGTTTATTTATATGGTTGGGAAATAGAGTAAAATTAATTAAATGCCCCACTTTTCATTATAGCCTTATAGGGACCAAAATTATAAATATTACCTACATTTATTGAATTTTACTTCATGAGAGACTAAATTAATCCATACTAATAACATGAAATGTAACCTTTAGGGTATGTTTGATATAATTGAATGAAATAATTTAAATGAAGTAAAATTCTAAATACTGAATAAAAAAAGTTATTTGATAGTTGATATGTCTGAAACATCTTGAATATAAAAACAAATATTATTTTACCCCTCTGAAAAAATTTAAAATTGTTGTAAATTTATTTAATATTACTTAATATAATAGTTAATATTAAATAAAAAAAATTATACTTGGCCATTCAGACCAAAAATCTGATCGATTCAACCATTCAGCTTTATTCAACTATAAACAAACACCTCCTAAGTAGATATGTAGCCTTTAGCATTAATACTTTTAGTCGAAAGAGGTCTTAACAAATGGCAAAAAATACCTTTACCCCCATGTGGTCATCGACTTGTAAGCAATTTGTGACGCCCCCAAAATAGGTATACATCACCCATTCTGAGTCGCCAAATACATGGTACAGAAACAACTACAACATCACTATTACAATTGTCGTGCAAAATACGACAATACACATGCTGTGAGTTTAGATACAAATATTCTCTTCTAGACAATATCCACACTCAAATAAGTCATCATTACATTTATTGATATACTATTTTATAAAAATAGTGAGGACTACTAAAACAACTGTCTAGGACCATCACTTTTTACCCCGACTAGTTCCTGCTACATTCTCACCTCCTGAGAAGAAAAATGGAACAAAAAGGAAAAGGGTGAGCTTAACTAGCCCAATAAAGAATATTATGACTAAGATAAAGAACAACAATTCATCGTTAGCCTTCAACAAATCAGATAAAATATAATGGACAACCAGTTTTAGATCAATATTCGCAGCGGAAATAATAATTCATTAGAAGAGTTAAGTAGAGAATGAAATCTACTATCATCTATGAATTTAAAAGTCCATAATCAATATTTTATCCATGTAACATCAATCAATATACATCGTGCATCAAATATTCATCTTTGCACTACGGGCCAAAGATATTCATTTGTGTCACCAGTTGGTCATGTTCATCTCAACACCTGTTCATCTTTGCACTATGGGCAATAGATATTCATCAGGTAATCATTCATCTTTGCACTACAGACCAAAGATATTCATCAAGTATCACCATTAAAGACTGAGGATGATGAAAAATATTTTAAAGAACGAATTCAGTGAGATAAAAAGACAGAGATTAGAGATTTGTACTTTAGATAATTCAAGTTTAAAAATACTCCATAATGGAGTAAAATTCAAGAATGAAGATCAAAACATGGATTCAATTTCAAGAATAAGGATCACAACGGATAACTTGGAAGGAAAAAAATATTTTTTTTCTTTTGTGAACAGTACTCGTGAACAGTAACCGTGAATAATTGTCGTGAACAGTACATGTGAATACTAACTATGAACAGTACTCGTCATGAAAAGTTCAAATTTGATTAAAAAGTTCAGACCAACATTCCTATGAAATGATATTAGATGAAGCGAAGTTTCTAATCATTTCAGGAATTATAGAAGTAATACTTACCATAGTAAGTTCAAATCCAAGAATACGAGATGAAATAATATCGCTTACATAATATGGAGTATAAAAGAAAATAATATTTCTCACGAGTATTGCAATAAAATAATATCATTTACCTTAGTATAAGCTGGATTTGACTGGAATATTGGATATTATTCTGAGAAAATCTTACAAAAAACTACGCTCAAAGTATTCTTATACTCAAGAAAATACTCACAATACTTTAAAATAAGGATTTCTGATTTGAAAGTGGTGTGTTGAGGAAGGAGGGGTTACCCCCTATTTATAGCAACGAAAGGAGAAAGCAGACAAATAAAGTGCGCCTAATTTTTTTTCTTTTCTTCATCTACCTAACCATATACCTACCTTTCAAATTCAATGGGTGAGGCCCACCAACTTTTGAAGATAGAGGATTGCAGGCAACATTTCTCACCAAATATTCCAACCAAGTGGTCCATGGGAGGAATATTGATACCAACACATGGTTGAATCAAAGAATGCATGCACCGGTTTTAGAAAAACAAAGAAGTAAAGGCAAACTTCTCACCTCCTTAACATATATATTCACATGCTTACACACACACACACACACACACACACACACATATATATATATATATTATAATCATATTATAATTCAAACAATTATAATATATTATAATAATATATTTGAATGAATATTTTATCAGAGAAATGATTGTATTTCCACAGAAAATATGC
Source organism: Panax japonicus (assembly GCA_020205505.1). Classification (NCBI taxonomy): domain Eukaryota; kingdom Viridiplantae; phylum Streptophyta; class Magnoliopsida; order Apiales; family Araliaceae; genus Panax; species Panax japonicus. The sequence goes on from CM035108.1 coordinate 34,961,367, forward strand.
CAAACTTTCAATAATTATTTTATACTAAAAATTCCTTCATTTATATCCACATAAAATAAATATTTCTTTATCATATAAATCAATAATTAATTATTCACAAATAATATTACAGAATCACAATAATGACAATTAGGCCGTTCCCAGGAAAGAGGGGGCTTTCCGATAAGGATTTCTCCTTACTGACGCGCAATTAGGTGACCAAACCTCTCCTTGACAGAACTTTCTAGACATTGCCAATAATGCTATCTAATAATATTATTCAAATAATATGAATTATTGATTTGATAATGGAAAATACTGTGCAATTACAATTATTAAAATAACAATAATATAAAATATCAACGCATCAATTATTGAATCTATAAAATAAAATATTAAACAGTAATTACTGTAACAATTATTGTGTAGTGACTTCTTACATAAGAATCAATAATTCAAAATTACTGTGTAATACCGTGTGCTACTGTGCAACCACGCGTATTATTGTATTTTAACCACCGGGTATTCTAATAGTGTTAACGGTAACAACTACGCCGTTATTTATAAAAACTCAAACTTGTCGTTTTCTTCATCCGTCAATTATTCCGTTATGGGGCCCATAAATGGCTGCGCCGTCGTATGAATATTCCCCAACAACAAGAATATTTCACGACCAAACGAATATTCACCGACAACAATGAATATTTTATAACCACTTGCTTAATTTGTAAAATTTGCACAATTCACCCATAACCAAAGTATTATATCAAATTATCACCTTATTATTTTAAAATAATAAATAGAAAAATATTCAATTTTATTTATAATAAGTTGGGGTCTTACACAATTGGCCACTCAACTTTAAAAATATTCAATTGACCCATTGTGCTTTTTAAAATTGAAAATTAAGGCCATTCCGTCTAATTTTTCTCACAGACGTTAAAAATTAAGTTTTGATATCCTATGTGGCTTTTTAAAAAAAAATTATAAAATACGTGGATTTGCTGATGTTTGCATTAAGGCCAATCAGTTAAGCTATCATGGAATGGGCGGGAGGAACCTTATAAAGAAATGATTGAAACAAGTGGAACAGACATACACTAAACGAAAGAAGCGAGAGAAACAAATTTACTAGGGCTCAAAAGTGCACTTTTGTCTGAGAAGAAATCGAGGAAGAAGGTGGGTATCAGGCGAGAGCAAGCGACGAAGAAGGAGGGGCACCATTTCAAAAAAGGTAGGGTTTAGATCTTCTACCAAACAAGTAAGTGTTGTCTGGGTTGCACCCATTTTTGTCTGATAAATTAAATATTGCACTCCTTTTCATCTAGGTTTTTGCTAAAAACGAAGTTTGGTGGAGTTTTGGTACAAAAGTTTCCCTTGTACTTATTCAAACTAATATTATTGGGTTTAAGTTGTTGTTCACTTGTTTAAACTAATATTATTGTGGTTTAAAGTGGGTTTCAATTTATTAACAGTGATTAAAGTGAAATGGGTGAATGTGTATTGTTGTTTGTCTTCACAGATTTTGAGTAGTTAGTTTCTTTAATGTTTACAAAGTATAAAAGTGGGAATTTCAATTTAGTCTGGTTTGGCTTTCTAATTTGTGTGACTCTGTAATTTCTTTAATGTTTAATAGTACTGAATGTGCATTATGTTTCATGCAACATGAACTACTTTGATGTTGAATTTCACCATGGAGGTTAGTTTGTTACTTAGGAGGATAGATCATATGTTTGTGAGGGTGGAAGGAAAGAAACTTATGAAGGGGCTGATGGAGATTACTTGAATGTTGACATGATGGTGAAGTTGGTAAAACATCTAGGTTATAAAAGAGACTTTGCTATATACTTCAAATTGGTAGGGTTTAGTTTGAAGAATGGTCTAGAACTTCTTCATGATGACAGTAGTGCAAGACTTCTAATTGAAGAAGCTCTGAAAACTAGGAAGATATATATATATACTTATACTGTGGCCATGAGGATAATGAAGAAGCACCTGCAACAGGGGATGTGGTTGATGTCAGAGATGAGGAAGCACCAAAGCATACAGATGATGATGGTAGTGATGAAGAAATTGCTGAGGAGTTAATGTTAGGTTTGTAATATTAATGAACGCAATCAAATTGCACAAATAAAGCGAAAACGTGTAAAAATCAGAGTTTAAAAAATTTTACAAACCATATACCCAAATCACCCTTTATGCACAATTATTAATTAAACAAAAAGATATAAAGAACAAAAATCATACCCTTGAAGATTCGAGCTTCCTCAGGTACGAGTTCACCTCCAAATCCTTTTGCGTTTAACTTGAATCCATCGTGTTTGATTCCTTCCTTTGATCAACGTTAGCCACCCAAGTGTTTGGCCTCTAGAGGTGATCCACCAAGAAAGAATAAAGATTCAAGAAGATGGGTGGTTGGCTAAACCCTAGTTTTTCTATCTCTATAGAAAAGGAGCGTACTCTCCAACTCTTGGAATTGCGTATATTTGATATCTGATATAAGAATCATCTTATAAAGATATCAAGTAACCCTATTAAAATAAGGTAATATTTATTTAATTAAACTATTTTAATTAAATGGGCTCCTTAATCTTATTAGGAATAATTAATTAAACTCATTTAACTAATTTTCTCTCCTAATCCTATTAGGAATAAATGAGAGTACTTATATTAAATTAATTCCTAAACTCTTTTAGAAATTAAAATAATAATAATTATAATAATATTAATAAGACTCCTCTTATTAATTTATATTTAATATTTCTAAAATATTAAATAATAAATATTAAGCTATTTAATTTATTCTATCACCATAGATTAAATTAAATATACTTAACATATTATTACGATTATGCCATTAAATTCTTAAATAATTATTCTTCCTTTTATGGTGTGACCCTTTAGGTTCTCCATATTAAACCGGTTGTGAATAAATCAATTAGAACAACTCTAATCTTATTTAAATAAATAAATTAAATGATTAATTTATTTAAATAAATAATATTCATTCTACAATAGGGATAAGCCTTCCTAACGATTAACGACTTTCCAGATAATATAGATTTCAATATTAATCATAAAAGAATCTTTGAGTAAATAGTTACCGTACAATTCAATCCTTCCACCATATAATGTCCCAATTAAATATAAGACATGGAATTACTGTGAAGTCTTATTTTATTTAATTATATGTATTTCGATTCTTAAATGCACAACCCCAAATAATGTAAATTAGAAACTCCTTTCTAATTTCATTTTGCCTTGGCCAAGGACTATTGGGTTGTCATTTATCGAATCACATAGGACATTTCTCTTCTTTTACTAGAAGTGGTAAATTATTTATTGATCATACATTATCTCCATATACAACTTATTATACTCAAGCATACCCTTTGATATACCCTAAGGGTCTTAAGGAATAAGTCAAAGTATAACTCATCATACACAAGATACTATGATGATCTCAAGTCCAAGGATCACTTGTACTACTATCACTACAGGAATTCCTATTAACAGGCAAATAAAACTCCATTAGGTATTCCTTAGCGAGCCACGTTCAGTGAACTTATTCTTTAATAAGCACCTACATACTTGCTTTAGTGTCTCCACACAAATGATCATGAGATCAATCATCCTCATCCAATGAGTAAGCAACGTATGTACCAATCTATCTGGATTCACTAAACCCCAATTTAGTAATCCAATGATTGGGAACTATTTTAGTTTTATGCTTTCTAAGAATTTAGATCTCATTGGAATGATCATCATCATTATTCTAAAAGCATTGCTTAAAACTATGGGTTTATCACATATTATAAAACAGCATCATGTAGATAATTAAAAGCTTTTAATAAATAAATACTTTTTATTAATAAATGAATAAGATTGTTACAAAGTATATGCTTTATCATCAAACATGATTGGCTTATGCGCATACTACTTTCAGTTAAGTGGTGCTAGTGATGATGTTGGGAATGAGGAGTTGATAAATATAAGGAAAAGAAAGGAAGAGATAAAAGAAGCAAAAGAACAAGAGTTGGTTGTGCAGTGTGAAGTAAACATTAATGAAGAACCAGTTGAGGAGGTTGGGGCTCAACCTATCTCAAGAGAGCAGCCTGAGGCCTCAAGTACTACAAAAGGTGGATCAACTTCATGTAAGGTTAAAAATCAAACAGTGACTAAACCAAATGTGGATATTGGTACACAAGAGAACATTAGCAGAGGGAAAAAGGCTAGGAAAGCTAGAAAATCCAAGAATGTAGAAGAGGTCGAAGAAGTTGAGCCAACATTTTTAGATGATGAGGATGGATTGGGATTTGGGACAAAAGGAATGATGCCTTGGGTAGAAAATGAAAAAGATTCTGATAATGAGATTCCTCCAAGTGGTGAATCTAGTAGTAACAGTGATTGGGAAGGAGAAGAGACATAAATGAAAGTGAAAAGAGTTCTTCCAACATATAATCCCAACACTCCAATTATCAAGATAAAATTTGAAGTTGATATGACATTCACTAGACCTGAACAATGTAGGGAAGCTATTGTGAATTATGCAGTTGGTTATAGAAAGGGAATATATTTTTCTTGTAATGAGAAAACAAGAATACAAGAAAAGTGTGCTAAATATTGTCCATGAGGGTTATGGGCTAGTTATTTGCCAATGGAGAAGGTGTTTCAAATTAAATCATACAATGAGGAGCATTATTGTGTGAGGAAAACAAGGATTAGGATTGTTAGGTCTAGACGGTTGATTGACAAGTTTGGGGTACCATAAGAGCAAAACCATGGATGAGGCTGAGGAAATTGCAGGCATCAATTAAATAAAGGTTTGGACTGCAGTCATCATTTACCACAGTGTCGACAAGTAAAGAGAGTGGCTTTAAGTAAAATTGAGAAAACTTTGAAGGAGCATTATTCTAAAGTCTGGGAGTATGGGAGTGAGATTCTAGCTACAAATCCTGGAGGGATACAGACACATAATAGGGCTTGATGCAGACACATTAGAGGTGATGGAGGCACTCCACCTAAATTCTAGATAATGTAAATTTGTTTTAAAGCTGTGAAACAAAATTGGTTGGAGGGATGTAGACACATAATAGGGCTTGATGGTTGTTTCTTAAAGACATACTATAGGGGTGAGTTTTTATCTACTATTGGTAGGGATGTTGTTAGTACTCAATAGGCACACAATAGATCTAGAAGGGGGGTTGAATAGATCCTTTTAATTTTTAAATACTTTTCTCTTTTATTTTGTATTACTAATGAATTCGCCTATGACAAACATAAGAATCTTTTCAAGCACAGCGAAATAAGTAAAAGATCCCCTTTATTGATATATTCATAATCATACATACATTTTTCTTAGAGTTAGTTAAGTTGTCAGCAGTTCAAACATACATAGCAGTTATAGCAGTTATGTACATAATGTAAATGACATAAAGTAAATGACATAAGGGATTTTAAGTGGTTTAGAGACTCAAGCTCCTAATCCTCTCTTCTTCTTTCAACTAGTAGGATTTCCACTAAGGAAGGGCAGCACCCTGAATCACTAAGATTCCATCAAGGCCAGCAGCCTTGGAACTTCAGTTCACTAAGAACTCTTCAAAGCCAGCAGCCTTGGAACTCCTCTAGTTCCCTAGGAACTCTTCAAGCCAGTAGGCTTGGAACTTCATTTAGTAGCTCCGGACAAGGACCCCTCAGGCCCTGGCTTCTTGTTGATAGTTGTTGTTGTTGTTGGTGCCTTGCTGCTAAGATGTCCTTTAAGCTCTTCATCTGTGAATGTTTAGCAGCTTGACGTGATCATCCTTGAGGTGCAGTTAAGTGTTGCATGATGCTCGGCTTCTTAAGATACTTAACCTCTTCTGATGATCCCTTGTTGAACTACAGTGAAGATCATTCTTCTTGATACTTGATGGTTGCACATGATGAGTTTCTAAGATGACTGTAGGCTCTTCTATTAGGTACTTAGAAACTTTCTCATGCTCAACATCATGATGATGTTGGTGATCTTCTCCCTTAATACTTGATGCCTTTTCATGATGGACTTGCTAAGATGACTGTATTCTCTTCTTTGTGGTACTTAGAGTCTTCCCATGATAGACATCAAGATGACATTGATGCTCTTCTTTCTCTTGGCAGTTCAGAACACTCTTCTTGTAGTAGAACTCTCACTTCTACATCGTAAAACTCTTACTTCTACTTCTTACTCTGTTTATCTCCAAGTGTTCTTGGTGGACCGTAGAGTGAGCTTTCGGGCCTTAATTTGTCACTCACTAATTTATGTTATTTGGATCATTCCACCATCTCTCCAACCTCAGCAACTTTTGCAACATCAACAACTTTTGATCTTTGAAGCTATGGCTGATATATATTCCTTCCCAATCTTCCCGTTGGAATATAATCGTTGAAAGTTATTTGAATTGCTTCGCAAATCTCGAGTTATTTGAGGTAGATTGCAGATGTGACATGACATCCCCTTTATGACTTTCTGACATTGCAGTCTACTGTTTCACCTGTAAAACCCAAAATTTTACAAATAAAGATTTAATTTTCTCAAAATATTTTTTGAATATTATGATGTGAATTTGAGATAATGTTATAGTTGTGGGTAGTATTTATAAATTTTGCAAAGTATGCAAGTTTTTATATAATATTTGATTGGTCAGGGAATATTCTTTTTGTCAGAGAATATCTGTACGACGGCACAATCATTGGTGGTCCCCACAACGGAATTATTGTCGGATTAAAAAATGACAAAAATATTTTTATGAAAATAACGGCGAAAGTTTTACCATTAACTGTTGAAACACTCGGTGTTAAAAGTACAGTAATACGCGTGGTTGCATAGTAGCACACAGTATTGATTATTTGCATAGTAAAATCTTTTTATATAAAATAGAATACTTTTATAAAGTTATTTGTTTTATTAGACAATAATTAGAATATAATATATTATATTATGCATAGTGTTTGTATAGTAAAATATTTTTATATAAAACAGAATACTTTTATAAAGTTAATTGTTTTATTAGATTTTAAATAATATATATATATATATATATATATATATATATATATTATTGCATAGTATCCTTTCTATTTTCCTATAAATAGGATGTTTAGTTAGAATTGAAATCACACCAGAAATTCTGATAATTCTCTTCTATAATCTTGAGCGTATTTCTTTAGAGTTTTAAGAAGCTTTGAGCGTAGTGCAAGTTTTCTTCAAGTATATCCCCGCCCTACCCGTCGGAGTACTCTTCTTTATAAGGTAAGGGATATTATTTGTTGTACTCGTAAGGAGTATTATTTCTTTCATATTCATGAAGAGAACTTCTGTTATTCCATTCTTTATTATTAATATGTTGGAATAACCTGTCTATGCGAAGTACCGCATACATGGTGAAATTCTTCTGCTATTCCATTCTTTATCATTCTATTGGAATATCCTGTTGATGCGTATTATGACTGACCTGGTTCCATTAATTATTATTCTTTTGGAATAACCTGTCTATGCGGTCTATCGCATACATGGTAATTTCTGTTGTTATTCCATTCTTTATTATTCTGTTGGAATATCCTGTCGGTGCAAATTTCGCCTAACCTGGTTCTGTTCTTTATTATTCTGTCGGAATATCATATCTATGCGTTTACGCATGACCTGGTTCCATTATTTATTATTCTGTTGGGAATAAACTGTTTATGCGATCTATCGCATGCATGGTGAATTCTTCAGTCATTCCATTCTTTATTATTCTGTTGGAATAACCTGTCTATGTGGATTACCACATGCATGGTGAATGATCCTTTGTATTCATTCCTTATTAAATTGTGGAAATGATCTGTTTACGTGGATTATGATGAAAGTCATAATAAAAGCATTGGACTGATGAAAATCATGGTTGTATATAGTGTTAGTAAGTGTTATGATGATTTATGTTGGTTATTATGTGAAAACATGAAAGTTTCTTAGAAATCACAAAGGGTAGAAAATTAGATTTTGGTGAAAATGGAACATGAAATTCAATTGACCATATCTCCTATTATATTTCAAATTTTTGAGTGTGGTCAAGTTTTAGAGTTAGATCTATGAGTTTTCTAACTTATCCAAGTGGAATCACTGGAAAAGGTGTTGTAGATTTTCGTGTGGACTTATTTTAGCAAAGGAGTCAAAAACAGCAAAGTACCAAAAAGATACTACCCATAAATTTAAAAGGGCATTTTCGGCCACTTAATTAGTGAGAAAAATTCCGGCCTTTTGGGACATGGAAATATATGGTATAAAGTACCTCCTGTCCAAAAATGAGCTCATTCCGACTTAAAATGAGCAAGTTATGACCATTTCAATATTTAGGCTTTTCTGACGAAAAATGCTATAACTGGAGTTCTATAACTCCGATGACCATGAAATTTAAACTAGAAGCTCATTTTAACATGTGTAAGATCTTGTCAAGATTTGGGAATTTCTGGAGTTAAACTTGAGGTAGCTAATTTCTTAAGGAATTAAATAAAAATTGCTTTTTGAAAAATACTTAAGAGAGTTGAAAAATTATAAAAAAAATACTTGTTGTGTATGAAATATATGTATATATTTTTGGACAAAGGATAGAAAAATAATAAGTTGATTTGGTAATTTTTCATGAAAATGGTTTAGTTTCAAACATATGAGTTAAATATGTTATGTGAAGTTAAAGAATTGGTAAATAGGATTTTAGGGCTTGAAAATCCTATATAAGGTATATGCAGATTTTTGATGAGTAATTTGATCATTGGTGATGAAATCTTATGAGTATGGCATTTTTGAATGATTAAATGCATTATTTAGTAAAATATATGCAATTAAATTAAATTGTTTATAAGTTTAAGAAGTGATTAAAATATTGTTATAATATTAACAATATTAGATTATGAGTTATTTAAGTGTTGGATAGTATTTGGATAAATTTAAAGTCTTTAATATTTATCCTTGTTTTCATTTAATTAATGCTTATATTATTGTCATCATCCTCATGTTTATATTGTAATGAAAGTCATCTTTGGCTTACGTGCAGAGATGGACATTGTATGATTATGACCAGGGATTATGCGGTATAATTATTACCGTAATGTAACGAATAATGTGATAAAAGTCCTCATTGGCCTATAATTCATTGGTGGATAATTGTTAGTATGATTATGACCAGGGATTATTCGGTATAATCATGACCATTGATGATTACATGAATATCCTTGGTCGTAGTACATGGATGATGTGGTTTATTTATTAAGTTGAGTCTCAGCGATATAGTTTATGAAAATCTTTTTAAATCATAAAAGATAGTAGATTTTATGCTCTACTTGACTCTTCTAATGGATCGCTTGTTCCGCTGCAGTTAAACTTAATGTCTATTGTATTTTATCAGTTTAACATTGTTAAAGACTAATGATAATTTATTCTACATTATCTTAGTCATAATATTTCTTACTGGGCTAGTTGAGCTCACCCTTTTTTTATTGTTCTCTTCAGGAAATGAGAATATAGCTGGGACTAGTCGGGGAATGGAGTGACGGTCCAGACGATAGCATTAGCAGTCCTTAATATGGCATGACATGCAATATATAATTGTATTGAGGACCTAAGATGTGTGTGTCGTATTTTATACGTTACTTAATAATTGATTTTGGTGAACAACAATAGGGTGATGAGAACCCGACCCTGAAAGCGTCAAAAGTGCACCACAGTAAAATGAGGAGAACAGAAATCTTCTTGTGTCCCTTTGGAGACTTGAAATATTTGGTGTTGTACTTTATATGGCATGTATTAATTTGAGTATGAATATTTTCGTATTATATACGTTACTATATTTGTATTAAAACTCACAGTATATATGTCATCGTATTTTACACGACAATTGTATTATTAAGTTATATTTGTATTTTTGTACCATATATTTGGCGACTCAAGATGGGTGATGTATACCTATTTTTGGGTCGTCACATCACCTACCCCATCAGAGATGTCACTTTTATGTCTCAGGCAGGTAGTCAACTTTATTTCCTCCTTCTGATTTCTAAATCAGAGGTTGTCCTTTTGTATCGATGCACGGAATAAGCTATGTTTGAATATCAATATTTAGATTGAACCATTACCAATGCTTCAATTTTTAGGTGACCGAACTCTACGATTCTGATGCATATCTTCTTAGACCAGATCGTAGTGTCATGTTGAATGTTGCTCATCGATCGGTTGAGACAACACTAAGATCCTGACAAGTGTTCCTTGAATCCTCAATGTAGAACACCTCTTCCTTCTCTTGTGTAGTGCTTCAACTCTTTTGTTTGCTTCGACTGATTTCAGACACTGATGGCTTGTTCCTTGTTCTGGTCTCTTCTGAATATCAAGACACTTTACATTTGTAGCATGTCCAGCTCACTTTTTCCTTGTGATCTCCCGTTCACTTATCATCAATGGACTGACCCAGTGCTTAATCATTTTAGCCTTGTTCTTCAAAAGCTGACCAGTATCTGTGTGTACACTCCATCAGTTCCTTCTTTATTTGAGAAACACTACAATCCTGGAAAATCCCAATATCGTTATCTTCTGCTCTCTTGACAGTTACTACACTTGTTGACTTTCCTTAGTCAGTTACTGAAATCTTCTTCTGATCAACTTATGGAAGACTTCATCTTGAATGGCTTCACAACCCAATCTGTAATTTGATTGAGTTGGTGCTTAGATCTTCTGTTAGCTTGCATGTCATTTGTTGAGTGTTCTCTGGTTTTCCTTAGGTGGAATGTATCTTTGCAGTTCAGACCAGAGGCTTCTTTACTTTGGATATTCTGGGAGTGCTCATTTGTTGAGAATCGTGTTTTCTCTATGATTATGCCTTGGCATTGTTAGCACATTTGTTGAAGCCTTAGTTCTGCATTTTACGATTTTTCCTTGGGTTGTACAGACACTATGACTCCGAGATCAGATCTTGAAACTCTACGATTTTTGTCTTTATGCTCGTTGTCTTCATCTGATCTTGCTTCGACTACGATCTCTGCCTCTGAATTGATCAGTAGACTCTACGACTCCGAGTGTAGTCTATGATTCTTGACTTGGCTTTGACAGATGTTCGGTCGGCTCTTAGACTGGTTGTCTTTATGATTTTGAACATGAATTCCTCATTAGAATACAGCTATGAGGAAATTCTCCTCAGCATACTACGATCCTTCCTTGTCTCTCCTGTCAGTCTACGAACTCCGAGATCTACTATCTTGTAGACTACGATTCTGCCTTGATAGCTCTCGAGTTTTCCTTGACTCTCATGGGAGACTATGATTTCTGGTGCAGTGCTTGACGATTAGACAAGCCTATCTATTACATTATAAGATCAACCTAACAAGCTTGATCTTTCTATATTTATAGTCCTTTTACATCATTTCTTTTTAAGGACTTTACAAAGTTATTTTGCTTATGTAGGATCAACCTAACATATTTGATCAATTCATTCTAAGTTCTTGTACATATGTTTCAATTATCTATTAAAGGACTTTACAGCTTTTCTTAATGTAAGTATACTTGTATATTCATTCATTTATATAATAATCAAATCATTAATAAGTAGGAATATCATTCACATGCTTATTCCTAACAATCTCCCCCTATTTGATTATGACAAAAACAATAAGTGCATATGCAAGATACGAATAAATCTTATATATAGTGAGCAACTTTATTTCTAGAAACAGATAATCATGAATGTCATTTGATAATGATGTGGAATTATATAAGCTATGACACTTTACATCCTGGATCCAGAACATACCTAACTAGTTAAAGATGTACCTCTTTGGCTCCATGTATGTCTTCCAGGATGTCTGTTGATCAGCTATTTATCTTTTTGATCTTTTTGTTCTTGCTCCCCCTTAGAAGATGACTCCATTTCTTTTCTGATCTCCTACTCAGATTCATTCTCTTCTTCTCTTTCTATCTCCCCCTCAACCTTTGCATTCATGAGATTATCATCCTTTGACTCCCCCTCAGATGATGATTCTGCTAGTGCTGCTGCTATCTTCTTCTTTGCCTTCCTCTTGGCTTTCTTATCTTCTTTACTTCTGATCTCCTTTCTCTTTCTTGAGTTCCTTTTTCTATGCCTCTTTTTCTCCCCCTTTTTATCATTAATCACTTGTGAGAGCTGCTCCATCTTAGACATATGTTGTTCCATCAAGTAAGATGAGTTACCAACCTCCATCTTAAGTTCTTGTTGGCTCAGCTCAAGCTGTAGGGAAAGAGACTGATTTAAATTATCAATCTTCTCAAAGAAGGATAGGATTTGTTCTTCATTAGCCTTCTGTGCTTGTAGAGCTTCTTCCTTTTGGTCAAATTATGGCCTTCGGGTAGATTTGATCTCTCTCTTTGGTTTTGAAAGATATATCAGTCATGGTGGCTTGAAGTCTGTCTTGAACTGCATTGCCTCCTTCTGTCAACATCTTTGCTTCTTTAGTGATGATGAACATTTGTTTGACCAACTCATCAGTATTCCTCAGTAACACCTGCTCTGTAGGAGTTTGGTCATGTGGTTGGGTAGGCTTCTGTTGAACACCAGACTGGACTCCACGATTTTCATTTTTAGACAGATTTCCAAAAGCATTGAGAATCTGATAAATCGTTAAGTGCCAATCATTGTTGGAGGATGAAGGAATATTAGACAACTATGTTTGGTCAGAGGGAAGCTTCTCAATCAGAACTTGAACATCTTCAATGGTATAGTGAAGGGACTCTATGATCATCCACTTGGGAATACTCCTTCTGCCATCAGAACCCACTCTACAATCGTAGGGAATGTAGTGGTTACCAGCATGTCGGTAGATTTTAAAGTGAGACTGGTCTTTGATCATCTTGGTTGGAAACTCCTTTACTCTTGGAAAGTTTTGAGATACCAACTCCAAGTTCAGAAATGTTGAGTAACACCAGCTGAAGTAGCTCCCATCTTTATTAGTATGCGCTTTTAACCAAGGCATCCACGGGAAGAACCAGTATTGTTGTGCAATCTAACTCCATATTTTTCAAGTTGTTAAGCACCTCGTCTGTAGTCATTCTTACAACTCTAAGTTGTTCATTTCTATGGCTTATCCATCTTATTGTTGGTTCAGCTGGTGGTTCATCAAAAACTTCCACCACTATTCTTCTGCTAATTTTTGCTGGAGAGAGGACTGGATAATGGTCTGCTGATTCCTCTGATTCCTTAATCTCTTCACCTCCTGAGCTTAAGTCATGCTGACTTCTTTCATCTGATTCATCAGTGAATCCTTCTTTCTAATTTTCATTACTGGCACCTTCTTCATCATCTTCTCCATTGGATTCATACTTATCATCAGTCAATTCAATTATTACAGTAGAGTGTTCACTTTGCTTCTTTGGGATAGATTTAGCAAGTAGTCTATTTCTTTTTCTTCTCCTTGGAGGTTCAACTATAAGAGAGTCAGACTTTTCTTCTTCTTCAGAATCTGAAGCCTTTGAATCACCAGATAAGCTTCCTTGATGTTCAGCATTAGCAGGGGCATGTCCTTCTTCTTCAGACTCAACATCTTTTGAGCTTGTTGGAGCATTTGCAGTAAGAGATGCAGTTGTGTCAACTTGCAACCTTTCTTCATCATCAGAGTGGATGCTATGAGAGTTAGCCATATGGCTAGCATATTCTTCTTCACCATTGGAGTTGTCTATTACTTTCATAGACTCGGCTTTTCCTTCATTACTGGACTTGCTCTTTGAGGGTTCAATCTTAGAGCTTTCAGTTCCCTTCCCATCTTTTGACTCTACGTCCTCTTCTTTTTTGGATGGACTTTCTTGGGGAACTGGGGTTGATTTCTTTATCACCTTTGTTTTCTTTTTGGATGGCTCTTGAAGTAATCTGTTACTCCTTCTCTTTGGGGTTTCTGCAGTTGATGCTCGTTCCTCTCCTGCTCCATTTCTCTTGTTGTTAGTGGAGAGACTGCTTGGTGGAGCCTTTGTATTCTTCACACTCTTAGACCTTTTCTTTACTGGTGCGGCTGCTACTGATACAGAGTCATCAGAATGGGATGGCTTGCTTTCCACCTCTCGAGCCTTTCTCTTCTTTGCTGAGACTTTGTTGCTGCTCCTAGTTGTTATCAGCCTCTTGTTTTCCGTGGAATTTTTCTCCCAGTTTATAAAAAGCTGTGGGGACATCACTTTATGAACGTTCAATGGTTCTCTTTCATCATTCTTTATCTTGCTTCCCAATTTCTTCTTCAGCACAATACTCAACAGTCTTCCATAAAAAACCTTTGTAAGGGGTTTATCTGTAGATTTTTTCATCTCAGCCTTTTCCACCCATTTTATCAGCCAATCAATTAGAAGGGCTCTGAAGTTCATCTGTTGCTTCATGATGATTGCAGTCATAACTCTCAATTTTAGATCACTGACTGTATCATGTGTGGTGTCGTTGCACAAGATATATTTTCCTGTAATCCCTGCCAAAAATTCAAATTCTTCAGGAAACTCTTTCTTTTCATATCCTTCAGTTTTACGTTCCTCTTGTAACGCATTAACCTCTTGCCTTCTTCAATGTCAACTTCGTCGAGGCTTATTGGACCTTGGTTGGGAAACCCTAGATATTGATTGATGTCTGATGCCTTTATCTTCAGACTTTCTCCTTTATCTTCAGACTTGCTCCTTTCGAACTTCTTGAAGCCGAGTTGGATTCCGATTATAACTCAACATTCTTTCATTATAAGGGTTCGAAATATATGGGTATTTGGTTTCAGACCTCTTATGAGGGATAGTTGAATGTGATTTGGGCGAATCTAGAGGTTTGATGGATTTAGGCTTTGAAGAGGATTCTAGGGTTCGACAAAGAGAGGGAGAGAGAGGTTCGATAGTATCTAATAACTGGTTTAAGATTTTGAATTTATCTTTATGACATTTCCTTCTGACTCTGCATAAGCTATGATGTGTCAACCAGCCATTGATTGCACAATGCCCAGTGATAAACTATAATTCCCCATAAACTTTTTAGTTTGATATTCCTTTTAAGAAAATAAGCATTACTGATGTGGATTGTTCGATGACCTTTTCAGTACATAGAGTAGCTTGGTGAAGTAGCTGTGGACTCTACGATTTTCTTTGTCGACTCATCGATCATCTTCTAAGAGAGGCTTCAGTAGATGATTTAACACTGATCCTCATCTTGAAGTTGCATGGCTTAACCACTGATGTACCCCAAGACAGTTTGGGCACTGAAGTTCTGAGGTGAGTTTGCAAGATGTCTTTCCAAACTGTATTCGTACTTATCTCCACATGATCTGAATAATTGAGCAAGTGTCTAGTTCTTCCAAGCTCCTTTTGAGCTAGTGTATCCTCTGGGAAGACTGAGATCGTCAAGCCTATTCTACGATCATTGAGGTTGCACTACGATAGTCGAGTTCACTTCAAAATCTACTCTGCGATCGTTGTTTAACCTGGTCCTTGAGATGAACTTGACTAGGCATTTCTTCTGGGTTAAGGTAGCTTAGGAAGGGCCAACCTCTTAGAGTGAACTAAGGATTAGGTTTGTCCCTGAGGCGCTTTCCAGATGAAAAACTTTAAAAGTGATTTTCACTGATCTCTCATTTGACCTTTTCTGTTTGGGAGTTCCTCTACCAACTTTAGACATTTGGCTGTAATCGTGGTGTCCTCTTGCTCTTACACTACGATCAGATGTTTGATCGTAGGCGCTCCACAATTTTGATTTGGGTGGTTGACAAGGTTATCAGTAGTACGTTTTGAGATGTTCCTACTGACTATGAATCTTCATTTGGTTTATCCGCCACACAGTTTTTGGACTTTATAACTGGTATATCGCTTCATAGTGAATTTTTAATACTTTCAGTGTTGTTGTTTCTTAACAGATCACTACTCCCCCATGGTTGATACTGTCTTCTTAGTGAGGTGTGATTTCTTTTTCTTCATGTGCATTAGAAGGCCGCCTTGCATATCTCCTTCTGACTAGAATCATCATTATCAATTAAATCTTCTTGTATCATATAAATGGATATCTTCATGACTGTTCACTCTACGATCATTTGACATCACTACGAACGTAGTCTTCTTTGACAGTTTATGCTTGCGGAGTTCTGCTTTTATGATGAGTTCCTTGAGGGTTCTTATCAGCTGATATGCTTTGGATGATTGAGCATATATGAACCTTTTTATCTTAGGGTGAATGGTCTGCTTCCATATGCAGATCAGTAACCATGTGAGCTTCATTTATGTTAGCTCAGCAAGTCTTCAAGGAAAGGCTTTGACAAATAATGTTTGTGCCTAGGATCAGACTCAAAGCGATTAGCTTTTGAATATAGCAAGAGAACCTGCTCTGATACCACTTGTTAGTTTCCATTAGGCACACAATAGATCTTGAAGGAGGGGTTGAATAGATCCTTTTAATTTTCAAATACTTTTATCTTTTATTTTATATTGCTAATGAATTAGCCTATGACAAACATAAGAATTTTTTCAAGCACAACAGAATATGTAAAAGATCTCCTTCATTGATATATTCATAATCATACAGACATTGTTCTTAGAGTTAGTTAAGTTGTAAGTAGTTCATACATACATAGCAGTTATAGCAGTATGTACATAATATAAATGACATAAAGTAAATGACACAAGGGATTTTAAGTGGTTCAGAGACTCAAGCTCCTAATCCAGTCTTCTACTTTCAACTAGCAGGACTTCCACTAAGGAAGGGCAACTCCCTAAATCACAAAGATTCCTTCAAGGCAAGTAGCCTTGGAACTTCAGTTCACTAAGAACTCTTCAAGGCTAGCAACCTTGGAACTCCTCAAGTTCCCTAGGAACTCTTCAAGCCCAGCAGGCTTGAAACTTCATTTATTTCCTCCGGACAAGGACCCCTCAGGCCCTGGCTTCTTGTTGATAGTTGTTTTTGTTGTTGGTGCCTTACTGCTAAGATGTCCTTTAAGCTCTTCTTCTCTGAACGCTTAGTAGGTTGACGTGATCATCCTTGAGGTGTAGTTGAGTGTTGCATGATGCTCAGCTTCTTAAGATACTCAACCTCTTCTGATGATCCCTTGTTAAACTGCAGTGAAGATCATTCTTCTTGATACTTGATGGCTGCACAAGATGAGTTTCTAAGATGACTGTAGGCTCTTCTGTTAGATACTTAGAAACTTTCTCATGCTCGACATCATGATGACGTTGGTGATCTTCTTCCTTAATACTTGATGCCTTCTCATGATGGACTTGCTAAGATGACTGTAAGCCCTTCTCTCTGGTACTTAGAGTCTTCCCATGATAGACATTAAGATGACATTGATGCTCTTCTTTCTCTTGGCAGTTCAGAACACTCTTCTTGTAGTAGAACTCTCACTTCTATATCGTAGAACTCTTACTTCTACTTCTTACTCTGTTTATCTCCAAGTGTTCTTGGTGGATCGTAGAGTGAGCTTTCAGACCTTCATTGGTCACTCACTAATTTACGTTATTTGGATCAGTCCACCATCTCTCCAACATTAGCAACTTTTGCAACATCAACAACTTTTGATCTTTGAAGCTTTGGCTAATATATACTCCTTCCCAATCTTCCTATTGGAATATAACCGTTGAAAGTTATTTGAATTGTTTCGCAGATCTCAAGTTATTTGAGGTAGACTGCAGATGTGACATGACATCCCCTTTATGACTTTCTGACACTGCAGTCTACTGTTTCACCTACCCCGTCAGAGATGTCACTTTTATGTCTCGGGTAGGTAGTCAACTTTATTTCCTCCTTCTGATTTCTAGATCAAAGGTTGTCCTTTTACATCGATGCTCTCAATAAGATCTGTTCAAATATCAATCTATAGATTGAACTATTACCAATGCTTCAATTTTTAGTTGACCGAACTCTACGATTCTGATGCATATTTTCTTGGACCTGATTGTAGTGTCATGTTAAATGTTGCTCATCGACCGATAGAGCCAACACTACAATCCTGACAAGTGTTCATTAGATCCTCAATGTATAACACCTCTTCCTTCTCTTGTGCAGTGCTTCAACTCTTTTGTTTGCTTCGACTGATTTCAGACACTGATGGCTTGTTCCTTGTTCTGGCCTCTTCTGAATACCAAGACACTTTACATTTATGGCATGCCCAGCTCGCTTTCTCCTTGTGATCTCCCATTCAATTATCATCAATGGACTAACCCAATGCTTAATCATTTTAGCCTTGTTCGTCAAAAGCTGACAAGTATCTTCGTGTACACTCCATCAGTTCCTTCTTTGTTTGGCAAACACAACAATCCTGGTTAATCACAAGATCGTTGTCTTCTGCTCTCTTCACAGCTACTACACTTGCTGACTTTTCTTAGTCAGTTACTGAAGTCTTCTTCTGTTCAACTTGTGGAAGACTTCATCTTGAATGGCTTCACAACCCAATCTGTAAGTTGATTGGGTTGGTGCTTAGATCTTCTGTTAGCTTGCAAGCCATTCATTGAGTGTTCTCTGGTTTCCCTTAGGTGGAATGTATCTTTGCAGCTCAGACCAGATGCTTCATTACTTTGGATATTTTGGGAGTGCTCATTTGTTGAGAATCGTGTTTGCTCTACGATTATGCCTTGGCTTTGTTAGCACATTTGTTGAAGCCTTAGTTCTGCACTCTACGATTATGCCTTGGCTTTGTTAGCACATTTATTGAAGCTTTAGTTCCGCACTCTACGATTCTGCCTTGGGTTGTGCAGACACTATGACTCCAATATCAGATCTTGACACTCTACGATTTCTGTCTTTATGCTCGTTGTCTTCATCTAATCTTGCTTCGACTACGATATCTGCCTCTGAATTGATCAGTAGACTCTACGTCTAATAATCCGATATTTTCTATATAAATAAATGAGAAATTTTGCATATAATTTTTTTTTATTATTATTATAAATATGGGGAATATGTGCCAAGATAATGTGTATATGTATATTTGTGATAAATAAAATTTTATTTATTACATTAATTATTACAAATAATTTTATTTTAAAATTATTGATTATTATAAATTATATTCTTATAATAACTAATTTTATAGTAGAAATGTTTTTATTAATTATTTTCCATGAAAATATTATTATTATATTATTTAAATAATATAAGGAATGATTTTTAGAATAATTATAATAATTATTTTATTATTTTAGTACAGATTATTAAGTTAATTATTTTAACTTAATTAATAATGTTAAGTATAACAGATAAATCAGATATGAAATTCAAACCCTAATTTTGGATGTGAATAATAATATAATATTAATTATATTTTGATTTTTCAGTGCTATAAATATGTATTGTAGGTACGTATTGATAATGGTTGGTCAATTATGGTGTATACTGTCAAAACCTTAGTATTAATTCGTTAAACCCTAACTTGAAACTCAAACCGAAGTTTTTGATTGGTAAGACATTGAAGTACGTAAGTAATAACAATTATTATATTATGCTAATTAGGTAAATCATAATTATTGTCTAGAAACCCTAATTATAAATTAGAAACTCTAATTTTCAATTTAAAACCCTAATTACTAAAATTGTAATCTTAATTATTATTTTAGTAAATTATAATGTTAATTAGGAAACCCTAATTGTTAATTTGGGAACCCTAATAGTAGTAAGGAACCCTAATTATTTAAAAACCCTAATTTTAATTAGTAAGTTCTAATTAAAATTTTATTAAACATTAAACTTAAATTTTTAAACCCTAGAAATTATTTGGAAAACCTTAAGGTTTAAGATCTATTCATTTTAACCTAGATTTAAGCACCATTAACAAGAATACCCTTAAAATGCTTTGTTAGTTTACTAAAATAGCCTTTTTGTATTTATTTTAATGAGATAGCTTGCAAAGTCACCACTCTAGATTTATTGCACATGCCCTAAAGCTCATTCAATCTTATCCTCTTTGACACCTTGCAAGTTAGATTCATTGTATCTAAATTATATAAATAGATTAAGAGAGAGAAAGATGCACATTTTTGCTCATTCATACACTTATACTTATCCAAGAGCTTCTCTCTCTAAAAACCACAAAATATAGTAGTGGACTAGTCCCCAAATCAAGCCCCACAAATTTCATTAGCAAATCAGAGGCTTAGATTCAAGAAATTGTTCATCAAGGTATAAAACCCTAACCTAGAATCTGATTATGTTTGATGTGTTAAAAGTTATGAGTTTATGTTAAAATATGTTGTTTATAGTGTTTAATGATGATCTGAGTTGATAGATGTTAGATCCATAACATCTAGAGGCTCGGATTTGATGTTCTTCAAAATCTGGAAAAATAAATTTTTGTTGTTTGACAATGAATGTCAGACCTTGTAGATGTCAGTCTGTCATGTGGTTTTATTGTTTAAAGCTTTAATCTTGTAGTATGCTATGAGCTCTTTAAGCTGGAACTTGAATCAAGTTCATATCATAAACAGATTGCAAGATAATCATGGTCAAAATCCGTTGACCGGCTATGACTGGGCGTTTCTGGGTAACCCAGAAACTGCCCAGAACCGGCCTGACAACGTTTTAAATCGACTAGATCTGATAGTGTTTTGATGTTTTGTTATGGTTCTTTAATCTAGATTATAGTATGTTAGATGGACTAAAATATCATGTCTTAGTATCACCTAAATGATAAACATATGGGATTTAGCAGCCGGTCAAACTAGCCAGGTCGAACACATTTTCTGTTTTCTGGGTAACCCAGAAAACATTTGAATGTGTTGCCTGACAGGGTTTGATCGGATCTCATCTACTTGATTTGTTGTTGATATGATAATGTTTGGTAATAGATCTGTAATACTACATGTGGTATACAACCTGGAACCCTTAGATCACTTAGACACCAACAGGATTACAAGTTGTGGAAGCCCAAAGTAGGCTACATGAACTGTTCTTCATTTCTGGGCAACCCAAAAATGAAGAACAGCCTCTGACAGCTACTTTGATGGTTCAGATCTCTTTGGTTATGTGTTGTATGAACCTGTTTGTTGTTGGATCTTGTAGTCTTGCATTAGCACTACACGATCTGATCAACAACATGCCCGAAAACACAATACACACTGTTTTAATCTTGGTCAAACATGGTCACTCGGTCACTGCACATGAATTTCTGGGTTCATGAAGAACACCTATAGTGACGGTTCTGTCGCTATAGGTGGTCTTTAGCGATAGTTAATTTATAAAAATTATATTTTTATTCAATAATTATAGAAAATTAGTTTTTAAATATTAAAAATTCAAAATAAATTATTAAAAATTATTTTAAAGTCTAAAAATTAGTTTTAATAATTTTTAATATATTTCATAAATATTTAATATTTTTGAAATATTAAAGGTATTTAATTTATTTAATTATTAAGTTAAATAAATTATTTAAAAATTATTTTAATACTTAAAAAATCATTTAAAAATATATTATGATATAAGAAAATATTTTAAGTTATTTTTAATGACTTTTAATATTTTATGATAAATTTTATTAATAAATTAATATTAATGATAATTAGGTTATTTAATAAATACATTAAATAAATTAAGTAAAAATAATTTTAAATCATTTTAAATAATAATAAGGTATTTAAAAATATTTAAGTTATAAAATATAACTTTTAATATTTAAAAGATAATTTCATTAATAATTTAATATTAATGATATTAATTTAATGTTAATAATATTAAATTTATTTAATAATTATATTAAATAAATGGTTTTATTAATTTAAAAATTATTTAAAAGGGATATAAATGAATTAAAAATATTTTAAGTTATACTTAATGACTTTTAATATTTTAAGTAATAGTACATTAATATTTAAATATTAATGGTAATTATTTAAAAATAATTTTAAATATTTTAAAAATCATTTAAGTGTAATATAAATGTTTTAAAAATATTCTGAATTATTATAAATAACTTTAATATTTTGGCAATGGTTTCATTAATACTTTAATATTAATTAAATATTAATGATAATAGAATTATTTGATATTTAAATTATTTAATAATGATCCCGGTGTTTAAAAATCATGAGAAATTATAATAATTGTTTAAACATTATTATAAGTATTTTAAAAATAATTTGATCGATGTTTAAGTTATTTAGAACTTCAGTGTAGAGTCTTAGACTCGTTAATTAACCGATAAAGTTGTCGGTACACTGACATATTTTAAAAATTGATCTGGACTTAGATATTTTGATTGTATTAATGTTTGTTTGTGATTCAATGACTATTGAACATGTGTGATAATGTGATTAGGTTATGTGTTGATTGTGAAATGCAGTACTATGTGTTATAGTATATTGTTCTATTCGAACGAATGATCTGATTAATGATAGGTCGTGTTATAAAACTAAGTCTCATTTTGTAAGGAGCAGACCAGGCAAGTATCCTACCTTTGCATTTTCTTTATGCAATGGACATGAGTAAGAAAATTTCAGAATTATGCTAAATTATTTACCCTATTGTTATATATATATATATATATATATATATATATATATATATATATATATATATCCGATCATTGAATATCAACATGTTAGTATATGGTAATTCAGATATATATATTCTGTTCGTTAATTTCTATACATGGTTATACAAGTGTACCCACTTAGATAATTATTGTATTTAATCACATGTTGATACACCTTTGTTAATTACCCGTATATAAATATGTTGAATAATAGATTATTGTTGAATAAGATAAAACCTTACTATTATCCAACCGAATTGGTTTAGTTTAGAACCCCGACAAGTATAAACATCCCTTACACGGGAATACTTTTTATGCACCCAAGGTGGACAGAGTGAACGATAATATCGTTCTTGCATGTAGTATTGATCAATACAGGGCATAACGAGCTGATCACCCCCCGTGCCCGTAAGTTATGACGGTTTACGGATGAAGTTCTGCTAAACCTATTCGAAAATGGAAAACAATGTTCATAGTATGTCACCTTAACCATATTTATAGTCAGTACGTAGTTTCAAAAATTTGTTAGAGAGTTGTTATGTTATTATGATCGGTTCAGATTACTTCACAACTATTGATTTGTTGTAGAAGGGTAGTACAAAGAAAACATTTAATACTTTCAGCTAATATTTATAATTGTTAATACTTGATGGGCACTCAAATTCTCATCCTTGCTTAATTTAAATGTTTTCAGCTAAGTGTTAACAACCAGAAGGCTCTGCTAAGAACAAAGGGAAAGGGAAGGTTGCAGAATAAGTTGGTGCGATTTTATGTAATAGTTTACCTTTATTATGATAAGGATGATATTTATTATTATTATCATGTAATGAATGATTAAAGGTTACGTACTTGGGATTCAGACTCTGATAATTATGTAAATTAAGTTTGATAATTATGTTATTGTTATTATTATTAGTATTATTCCGCTCATAGAAATGGTATCGTGAAGCACCGAGTTCGGGTTTCAAGTACCTGGATTTGGGGGCGTCACACTATGACTCCGAGTGTAGTCTACGATTCTTGACTTGGCTTTGACAGATGCTCGGTCGGCTCTTAGACTGGCTGTCTTTACGATTCTGAACTTGACTTCCTCATCAGACTACGGCTACGAGGAAGTTCTCCTCAACACACTACGATCCTTCCTCGTCTCTCCTGGCAGTCTATAAACTCCGAGATCTACTATCTTGTAGACTACAATTCTGCCTTGATAGCTCTCGAGTTTTCCTTGACTCTCCAGGCAGACTACGATTTATGGTGCAGTGCTCGACGATCAGACAAGCCTATCTATTACATTATAAGATCAACCTAACAAGCTTGATCTTTCTATATTTATAGTCCTTGTACATCATTTCTTTTTAAAGACTTTACAAAGCTGTTTTGCTTATTTAGGATCAACCTAACATATTTGATCAATTCATTCTAAGTCCTTGTACATATATTCCTATTATCTATCAAAGGACTTTATAGCTTTTCTTAATGCAAGCATACTTGCATATTCATTCATTTATATCATAATCAAATCATTCATTAGTAGGAATATCAGTCACATGCTTATTCCTAACAGATGCAAACAACCAAATGTTCCCAATTGCTTGGGAAGTGGTTAAAAGTGAAAACAAGGATTCTTGGAGTTGGTTTCTGAGTTTATTGCTTGGGGATGTTGGCCTGGAATTAGGTAGAGGATGAACCTTGATAACTGACCAATAAAAGGTATAAACAACTAAATTATTTTTACACTACATATTTTTTTTTATTACTGGTTAGAATATTATGTTATATTAGTACTAAACTTGTTTTTATTGTATTAATGCAAGGGTTTGGTGCCTACCATACAAGAGCTTTTGCCAGAGGCAGAGCATAGATGTTGTGCAAGACACATTTATGCTAACTGAACGAAGAAATTCCCAGAAACAGCCTTGAAGGTGATGTTTTGGAAAGCAGCCAAGGCCAGTAATCCTCGTGATTTTAGAAGGGCAATGGTTGACATCAGGAAGGTGAGTAAGGATGCTCACACTCATCTTTTAAATATTCCTCCTAAGTAGTGGAGTAACGTATTTTTTTCTTGTGAAACCAAATGTGCTGTTATAACTAATAACATGTCTGAATTTTTTAATAGTTGGATCCTAGAGGCTAGGTATAAACCACTACTAACAATGTTTGAAGTTATAAAAACACAAGTCATGGGTAGAATTCATTCAAAGAGAGATGAGATGCAAAAAATAGAGGCAAAGTTATGTCCTATGATTATGACAAAGGTTAATAAGATCATTGAGTTAACCAAATATTATGAGTATGACTGGGATGGGGGGCACAAGTTTGAAGTGTCTGATAGGAGTAGGAAATACAAGGTAGTCATAGAGGTTAGGACTTGTTCATGTGGGGTATGGCAGTTATCTGGCATTCCTTGCCACCATGGAGCAATTGAAATCCTTCACATGGAACAACCAATTGAGAACTATGTTGATTCCTTCTATTATGTAAAGACTTGTCTTAAATCGTATAACCACTTGTTAAGTCCAATGGGGGGTTCAAATAAATGGCCTCTTGCCAACATAACAATATTGTTACCTCCAGTACCAACCAAGAAAATAGGAAGAAGGATCCCAATGAAGAGCCTAAGAGTAAGACCAAGTCATCTAGGAAAGGGACACATGTTAGGTGTTCTATGTGCAAGGAGTATGGGCATAAAAATTTAGGTTGTAAGATTACACCAGTTCAATAAGCAAGGACTGAACCTACCCCACAACCTACTGCTAAACCAAGGCAATCTACCATACAACAATTTGGGATTGAACCAAGGCCTGCTACGCTAAGGGTAAGCTATAAACAATCCTTATTTTGTTTCAATGATGTGATTGCATATTATTTTAAATGTTATTCCATCATAATCCAGAAAGTTACAAGTGTTTCAATGCTTGTTCAATGCCTAAGACTAATTGCAATTGTGCATGTAGGTAAGGTCCAAGGATGGCAGCAAGGTAGGTGGACCATCTCATGTTGCAAGTGAAATTCTTATAAGGGCAGCAAGTGAAACTCCTAGAAGGGCAGGAAGTGAAGGTGGACCATCAAATAGTGACACTAGTGTGTGGAGAGTAAAGGGAAAAAGAACTCATGTCCATTGGGAGTGGAGTGATTAGAGTGAACCTATTATGTACTTGATAAGAATTATGGAATTAAACAGTGGTTTATTAGTTGGCTTTGAATGCTAGTATGCATGTATTTTTTGGCAATCTATATTGAAGGTGGATGTATGAATGTATAAAGAAATACTATGTTGTTCTGACTTGATGATAATTTATTAATGCTATATTTTGGTGACTAATTTCTGTTTTGGTTGGTACTTGTGCTATGGTTATGTTATGCAGTTGGTTATGTATGGTTGTATTAAGCATTTGGTACTTATGGCATTATGGCATGTATGGTTTAATGAATAGTTTTTTTTCTTCTGTTTTTGCCATAGACCAATTGTTCTTTGTTCTGTTTTTGGCAGGGGAATTGTTCTGTTTTAAGTAAGGCTACTATTGTGTTTTGGCTACAATTGGTCTTAATTTTTGTTATGAATCCAATGGATTACACAAAAACACAATTTAACATTAACATCTTCAGTCTTTTCAATTCATTACCATTACATCTTTCCTATCACCATCACCCTATTACAATTGTTAGCAATAAAAATACATGATGCATTACAATATAGAACATCCAATACAATCAATACATTACCATTACATCATGCAAATCCATGTTAAAATTACAATTGCAGTGACAATCCATGACAATACACAACACATTCTAAGTTTTGAGATTCCCTCTTTAAGTCTATCAGCTTCCATTTCCTTTATCAGTGTTTCTTTCTTCAAAATTTTTAACGTTTGCTTCAGTTTTGCATTTTTATCCATCACTAAGTTCACCTCTTCAACTGGCTTGCTCATTGCACTTGTTGCTTCATCTACAATGGAAGGAACTTCAACCCATTCAAAATATCCACAATATCTCCCAGATTCATATCAAATTTGGTATCACAAAGTGAAAACAGAGTCACATAACAAATATGATTTAATAGAGAGGGATGAAATGCACATTACAAATTGGATGGAGGAAACTAACCCCATAGTTCCGGTAGCCATAAAATATTTTGCCTTTTGACCTATCTTTCTTCGAAACACAAATTCGCGTTGGTACATCACAATAACACATATGCATGCCTACAGCAGTGGTTGACAATGATATAGATCGTGATGAAGCCATATCAGATGCACGAGAACTTCACACTTACCTCAATACCAGTAATCAAATGAAAGCCCTAATTTTCATGCATTTGTTGTTTGCAAATTTGCTGAGAGATTTAAGCCCTAGTTCTAATGTTTTGCACTTCAATCACTGATATAACATATGATAAGGACCTTTACATGGAATCTCTCCTTCGATCGACGCTTTTCCACTAGATGTCGCTTTCTTCTCCGAACTCGATCGTTGCCTTCCAACTTCGTAGCTTTCTTCTCAGAACTCATACATAATCTCCTGCAACTGCTTAGCCTTAATGCAAACATAAGCTAATCCACGTATTTTATAATTTTTTAAAAAAAGCCACGTAGGATATCACAACTTAATTTTTAATGTCTGTGAGCAAAATTAGACGGAATGACCTTAATTTTCAATTTTAAAAAGCACAATGGGCCAATTGAATTTTTTAAAGTTGAGTGGCCAATTGCTTACAAGTCGACGACCACAGGGGGTAAAGGTGTTTTTTGCCCTTAACAAATTATTTGATAAAATTGAATGAAAGTTTTAAATGTATAAAAAATCCGAATGAGTTAAATGGATTAGAAAATTTTAATACAGAATAAAACGATGTGTTTGATAATTGTATATTTAAAATATCTGAATATGTGTATTGTCATATTTTAACATAATTTATGAACAAATTTATTATATAATTATAAATAAACAATGTTATCTAAAAAAATTAAATATAAACTTTTGAACAATCTTTGATAAAGGATACTATTAAAAATATAATTTTAGGAATAAAACACTAAAAATATTAATAACATTCTATAGTACATAAAACAAAACCAAAAACTACAACATCCATTAAATTGATTATCCAATTTTTTGTTAAACAAAAATCAAAAACAATATGTACATAACAAAATTTGTAAACAAGATGATTATTGAATATAAATTTTAATTGTTTATAAGAGAATATAAGTAAAAATATCATTCAACACTATTTATTACTCATTCCTCATTCAGTAATAAATTTTTGGAATAATCGTTCATACATATTCTGAGTTTTAAAATTATTAAACAAACGGTCCGAATTACTTAATTGTTTAGATTCAAACACATTCAGACTCATTTAGAAGTAAATAAACAACCTCTAATACGACTTAATTTGACATCACTCAAAATTCATTGATTAAAAAAAACAAAGCAAGGGAGATAAACAATCACTTACCTTTTTTTTTTTTTAATGAAAAAAGGTTCAAATTTCACAAAAAAAAATCACATTTTACAAATTTATAAACTTTTAGAATATATTTTTTATTCTATTTATCCTTAATAAAATGAATATTTAATATAATAGAGGTGACATGTTAGTAAATGTGCAGTTCTTAAAGATATTAATAATTTTATTCCATCATAAATAAAAAGAACACTTTTTGTGTATCATAACCTTAAATCGATTAAAAATTTACATATTTATAATTTTTACATCCATACAATTAAACTGCCAAGTGACTTCCTTAGTTCCTTACATAAATAAAGTAAGTGATCACCACCTCTCTTTTTTTTTTGTGTTAAGAATAATGTTAGAGATACAAATTATTCTATAAATATTTTATAAACGATTAATGTAATATACCCCACCTCAGCATATTGTATGGGACCAAAGATAACATTCAAACAATTTATTGATCAATATGTATTAAAATAAAGTATGTCACATCAACAATTTATAAAATATTTGTAGAATAATTTGCGTCTAAACTCTTTTTGTTAATTTGGGGGAGTGAACCTAGGCTAGGACCTCGCCTAGTAGACCAAATGAGCCAAACGCAATTGGTAGCGATCACCACCTCCCTTTGCTCATAGGACATAGATTATTTATCTTTATAATAAACTACCTTTCTCCTTTTTGAAGATATAACTGCAAAAAGCAAGTTTTTTTCTTTATTTACTTGCTAAAGAATGAATTCCACAATGATCATTCCAAACAAGACTTTCAAGTTATGACCTAATAGTATGTTTAACAAGAACATTATAACAAAAAGAAAATTATACAGAAATTGCTAATGCTTCACATACATTAGTTATGACTATTAAGGCCCTTGATTTACATTTTTATTAGAAAATAGCATGCCAACATGTATGGTAAAACACCCTATATATAACTCTTGTACTAAGAATCATATTATGTATACTACAGTGTACAGTACTGGAAGCTTACACAGCATTTATTATTTTAACTTGCTTTTTAATGCTTCCCATATTACATTTTTAAGTTTCAAATTCGTGTAAATTGATACAATTAACTATGGCGATTATAGGTAATTATTCATTTCTACATTAAATTAACTCATTGAATTAATTCATTCATCATCCGGACAAGCTTCAAGAAACTGGCGTATTATGAGACGCTCATTCTTGGTAAGATCAGGATCATTTGCAGTCAACCGCTTCCGCAATGCTGCAGTAAAGCCATCTGGATTATCATCTGAAACCTGCATATAGAAAAGAGTTGAAAATGAATTAACAGTGATAAAACGGCTCCCCTTTCTTGACTGAATGGAAAATTTTGCAGTTGATTCTACATGAAGGGAAGCAGTTTAATATAACTTGTGATTGTGGAGGGAAACATGTTGATCTCATTTATAGAAACAAGGAAAATGATTTATATGTTGAATGTGGATAGCAGCAGCATAATGAAAGCTGCATCTTTGACGAATTAGATAACACTATCCCACTAACATGGAACTGAAAGTGATAAAATAGAATACTAATGTGTGGGTCCCTTCCTTACTGCATCCTATCCATGTATCCATATACGTCGGTACCTAATATCGACATAAATTTGTTATCCTATATACCAATACTCTAGCAACAAATAAGCTCAGTGGAAGTATCATCTACCAAAGATTGTTGCTAAGTTAAGGTCAACGGGAGGTGGGGAACTCAAAAATTATTTTTTGAAAGCTTCACGTAAAAGAGTTGAAAAGAAATTAACATTGATACCAATGCTTGCAATTAATAATCTAACAAGAGACCTAATTTCTGTGTAATGGTGCTGTCTGATGGATGAGAGATTTAAGAAAGATGATATTATCAGGTTAAGAGCCAT